>WJSH01000553.1:62999-77210 GCA_009757365.2 Lepidium campestre | reverse complement strand
CAATGAGATCATCTTGTTTCTCTATAGGAGTTTCAACCTTTATCTCTTGCTTGAAAAAGGGTTGGATATGCATGTGTTCCTTAGTTGAGAACTTATCCTCAACAAACGAATTTTCCATTGTACCCTCCATGCCCTCAACAACCACAACATCTTCACAAGGATCTTTGTATTTTATCTCAAGATTCTCAGCAACCTCAAATCCAAGAAGAAGTTGAAATTCTTGCTCAGTATATGCAACTCCTAGTAGGAGTTCATCCTCATTCCCATTGGACATTCACTAGTGCTTAAACTTGTCTCCATATCCATGAATAAGATTTCGCCATTCTCTTCCTCCAAAGAGTCTACAAACTCGTCAATGGTGTTCCAACTCAAGTACTTAGGCTCGTTCATGTCAATGGTGCAAGCAAGGTGAAACTACTCGGATCTTCAACACTTGTTGGTGTGGAGGGAGTGACCATGGTGCTGCATTCATGACTTTCCATCAACATATTCTCATCCACTGTTTCTTCATGAGTGATCACATCCTCTAAGTTCTATTCCCAAGAAAATTCATGTGTGTGCACACTCTCGATAAACTCCTCTTGTCCTTTCAAGTATTGTCTCATCATGTTTAGACTATTCTTCTTCAGAGATCGGTGAAGAGTAAGCTTCTTGTAGAAATTCATCCTTGGTTGGAGGGGCCTCTTCATGTGTTGCAGCAACCTTTGAACATTGTTCCCAAGCAAAGACACTTAGCAGTCTTGTCCAGTCTTTCGATACACTTCTCTTGTTCTTCTAAGCACTGCTTCATCATGTTGAGAAATTCTTCTTTTTCATTGGAGATTGGGGGAGAATAAGCTTCCCTATGGTCATACTCCATGTCCCATGATTGGTTTCTATCATTATACCCATAGTGCGCATACTCCATGTTCCAAGATTGGTTGCTTTGATCATATCCATATTATGCATGCTCCATGTTCCAATATTGGTGTCCTTCGTCATTACCATATTGGTGTTCTTGAGAAAAGTCTCCATATGGAAGTCCTTCTTGATAAGTGGATGAGCTTTCAAAACCATGATGACTTGTGGGGGCCCAAGCCATCCCTCTTTCTTGAGCTTGAAAATAATCTTTCAAGGTAGAAGTCATATCTGAAGTTATGCTTTCTCTCTAGTGATTGTTCCTTCCAAAAGAACAAAAATGTGAAAGAAAGTTAGTAACCGAATAAAAATAAAAAACTACTAGTCTAAAGCTGAATCTTAAAACTAATGGCTACATGCTTAAGTTCTCCGACAACGGCACCAATTTGATACAATGAGGTTTTTACACGCAAAGATACCAAATAAACCTCTAATGCATATCTTGTCAATGTAGCATTTGAGGTATCGAATCCACAAGGAACTTAGATCTAACGCATTAGCTATATTCAATTCTAACTCAAGCTAGAGCAATGGGTTTATTGAATCAAAGCACTAACAACCTAAACTAAACACAAAAACTGGAAACAAATAAATCAAGAACAAGAACAAAACAGAGTAACAAACTAAAAACAGAGCAAACGAACACAAAATAGAGCAACAAACTAAAAACCGAGCAAACGAACACAAAACAGAGCAAGGCAAAACAATGGTAGATGAAAATAGAGCGAAATGGAAACAATGGATTTTAGGCAAGGTAATTGATCCTAAAGAAAGATAATCAAAACAAGAATCTTAAGAACACAATAACAACCATCATAGGGCATGAACAACATAAGCTAGCACAACCCACTCTCATGGCATTGAACCCTTTATAAACTAAACAATCAAGCTAAACTCTCATTTTCCAATCAAACAGTTAATAAACATTATCAAACACCTTATGGGCAGAAAAACTCCTAGCATCTAGATTTCAAATGGCCAAGATGAAACTAGTATTAAGAACACCCTAAGTGAAGGAATCTAAGGATCTAACAACCTAAGCATCAAGATTTCATTACCCAACCCTAAGATCCACCAAACCTTCAATCCATTGACTTACTACTCAAACATCAAAGACACAAAATAAAGCAAGGAAATAAACATAAACATAATGAAAGAGAGAAGAAAAAAAGGATAAACAATCTTCAATTGATGGGAGATGATGTTCCTAAGATCACTATCCCCAAAAGGTCTCCAACTATTCTCCCTCTCAAAACTCTCTTAAGTGACTGCTAGGTAAAAGTCATAAAAGATCAGATATCATCCTCAATCCCTTAAACATTAGGGTTTTAAATGAAGAAAAATGGATCTGAGTTGACCCAAGACAAATTGGGTCAAACCCAACATTTTTAGGGTTTGGGCTGTGGTGTCGAGCTCCTAGGGTCGAGGTGGAGGTCAACTTTGAGTGACTTCATGAAGCTTTGATGTGGTGGCCGCGGCGTTGAGTTGATTTCGCTGGCCTTGAGATCGAGTGTCTGGTTACGGCAAGAAATCATGCCCCGGGCGAAGAATCTATGTCAGTGGGTGATAGAAACGTGTCTGTGGCGCGAAATGATGTGGCTGCGATCGATGAAAAATATGCCCGCGGTGAGAAGAGATTGGCCGTGGGCGATGATCGTGTGTGTCCGTGGACCGAGAGGTGGTGCCGTCGGGTATGGTGAGTCGATTATGAGGTCGACCATGAACCTTGTCCGGATTAATGCACATGGGCGAGAGAAACTGCCGCGGTTCGAGAGTCGGTTGTCTGTGGGTGCCACGCCGGATGTCCTACGCGCGAGAAATGTTTGTCTGCAGGCGTTACGCTAGATGTCCCGCGGGTGATGTTTTTGTGCATGTGAGTGGCCGCTGTCGGGCGTCTGTGGTCGACCTTGAGGTCGACGGCCGCGGCCTAAAATCTGTTTCTTCATCCTTTTCTTTCCTTCTTTGATCCAATACCAATTCTTGATTGTGTGCCTCAAATCTTCAAGCATCCAAAGTGACTCCAAAATCACCTTAAAAGACTCAAAAGACCAAAAATATAGGACTCGATCTATCTAGGACTAAAAAAACTACACTAAAGTACGAATGCATGAGTTCTAAGTGATCAAAATTAACCAAAATATGCATGAAAAACTGGTAAAAACAGAGGTATATGAGCCGTCAACAACATCACCGTGAAATATAGGCATCTGATTCCCCGCTTGGATGATATGCTAGATTAGCTTAACGGCACCTCCATTTTCTCCAAAATTGATCTTATAAGTGGTCATCACCAAGTGCGTATAAAGGAAGGTGATGAATGGAAAACGGCCTTCAAGACCAAGAAAAGCCTCTACAAGTGGCTAGTAATGCCTTTCGGCCTAACCAACGCCCCGAACACATTCATGAGATTAATGAACCAGGTTTTGTGTTCGTATATCTCTAGATTCCTTGTTGTTTATTTTGATGATATATTGGTTTATGGCAAAACCTTGAGCGAACACATGAAGCATCTCAAGCTGGTTCTAAGTACACTCTGCAACGACTGTCTTTACGCCAATCTCAAGAAATGCGTATTTTGTCTAATGAGTTAGTCTTTTTAGGTTTTGTTGTTAGTGCCGTAGGATTACGTGTGGACCAAGAGAAAATCAAAGCCAACCAAGAATGGCCAACACCATCGACAATTGGACATGTTCGTAGCTTTCACGGCCTTGCAAGCTTTTACAAGCGATTTGTCAAGGACTTCAGCACCATAGCTGCCCCACTCACAGCGGTTATCAAGAAGGACGTAGCCTTCAAAAGGGGTTTTGCTTAAGACGCATCGTTCCAAGCTCTCAAAGACCGTTTAACTCAAGCACTAGTACTATCTCTTCCAAATTTTTATCTGACGTTTGACGTTGTATGTGATGCTTTAGGTCTAGGTATTGGAGCTGTGTTGACACAAGGAGGTAGAATCGTAGCCTATTTTAGTGAGAAGTTGAGCGGCACTACCCTCAACTACCCAACTTACGACAAGGAGCTCTACGCCCTAGTCCAATCTTTGGAAACGTGGCAGCACTATCTTTTGGCAAAAGAGTTTGTTGTCCATATGGTGCAATGTGGCACCAGGGTTGACCAAGAACACGAAGGCTTATAATCTCTCTGGGCCTTTTTCTATTTTATTTATTATTTTTAAAGACTATTTAAGTTATTTGGGCTTTTGTTGGGTTTGTTTGAATAAGGCCTTAGGGTCATTTCTTTTGGGGTTAAGTTGTGAAAGACCTCTTTCTTTTTAAAGGCCAATTTTGGTGGGCTCAAGAAGAGATACGGAAGTCTGATCAGTTTAGGTATTTTTCCTTTTATTTAGGGTTTCCTAGTAAGGCCTTGGCCCATTAGGTTTTAGAGTTTTCCTCATGGAATTCAATATATAATGTGACCCCTTACTTTATTAATAAAACAGAGAGAGAGATTTAGAGAAAACAAAACCCTAACTTTTTGCTAACGTGAGAAATCACAAACCCTACCATCGTCGAGCTCTGCTCCCACGTGAGGAAGCCTGAGTAAACATGAACCTAGAGTTATGTTGCTTGGTAGAAGGTCCCTTGATCGATTCAGTTCATCAAGGTTGAGCTTATCTATCCGGTTATCGAAGTCATCGTCGCCACCGTCCTGTTGCCGCAATCTGCCGCTGCCTGTCTTTTTTTTTTTGCTTCCACCACCGTCTTTCTTTGTTTCCAGATATCATAAACCTTAATTCTGATTTTTGCGCTGCCATACCATACGGGCCATGAGACCTTAAAGCACTTCCGTTGACAAACCAATCTTAAGAAGAGACACGCCCGCTGGTTGGAGTTTGTAGAAACGTTCTCGTACGTGATCAAGTACAAGAAAAGCTAAGAAAACGTAGTAGCAGACGCATTGTCAAGGAGGCATGCCTTAATCACGACCATGGAGGCTAATGTATTGAGTTTTGAATCTATTAAGACTCAGTATGCTGGTGATGCAGATATCAAGGAAATCTATGAGGAATGTTGTTGCGGCATTTATAGAGATTTCTTCCTCCAAGACAAGTTCATCTTCAAGAAACGCCGGCTTTGTATCACAGAAGGATCCTTACGAGAGCTATTAGTTTTGGAAGCTCATAGCGGCGGACTTATGGGACATTTTGTTGTCAAAAAAACGATGATCATCCTTAAGGCTCACTTCTTTTGGCCGCACATGAAAAAGGATGTAATCTGCAATTGTAAGCGCTGCATTACTTACCTTAAGGCTAAATCCAAGTCACGTCCTCACGGTCTTTACATGCCCTTACCTATACCCTACGCCCATTGGGTAGATCTATCTTTGGACTTTATGTTAGGATTACCGAAAGTGGTGAGGAAGGACTCAATCTTTGTTGTGGTGGATCGATTCTTCAAGATGGCGCACTTCATTCCTTGTGACAAGACAAAGGACGCCACCAAGACCGCAAATCTCTTATTTAAGGAAGTCGTGAGACTCCATGGCGTCCCACGTACTATCGTCTTGAACCGCGACACCATGTTCCCTAGCCATTTTTGGTGGGCGCTGTGGAAGAAATTCAGAACCAAGCTGCTGTACTCAATCCCGTGTCACCCACAAATAGACGGACATACAGAAGTCGTTAACCGCACCGTCTCGGCTCTCTTACGTGCAACCATTGGACCAAACGTCAAAGAATGGGTTTAGGCGATTCCACATATTGAATTTTCTTATAACCTGGTTGTTCATTTTACTACTAACCGATCACCCTTTGGGATTGTCAATGGATTTCAGCCAAATTCACCGATTTATCTTAGGCACATACCCGTGACGGAGATGTTTTACCAAGACGGAGAAGCCGAAGTCGTCTGTGTCCATGAGTCACATAAGGACGTTAGAGAGGAGATGAGAAGAAGACAGCCATTACAAGAAAAGAGCCGACAAGGGACGCAAAAAACTCATATTTAAACCCGGAGATTGGGTTTGGGTGCACATGCGGACGGAGAGATTCCCGAAGGAACGAAGTTCAAAGCTTGGAATGAGAGGCAACAAAAACCATTTTAAGTGCTGGAGCGCATCAACAACAACGCTTACCGCCTTGATTTACCAGGTGATTTCCTTATTAACTCGGTATTTAATGTTTCTGACCTTACCCCATATGATGTAGATGAAATGAATCCACCCGTGGATCGTTCTCAAGAGGGTGGGAGTAATGAGGACATTGGCAGAAACACCATTATGATCGAGGCACTCGACCGAGTTTCAACCATCCGTGAAGAACCGAGCACAAGAGGACGTATGACCGTAATCCGCGAGAAGTTCATCAATGCCGTCAGACTGCAACTCGGCCGGATCGAGCCCATGATCGATACAAGTCTTCCAGTGATCGATGCATACTGGACCAACAAGCCAAATAACCGAGGTGAGGTTCAGCCGAACGAAGACCTCTTGACCGCATTCAGCCAGTTGACGATCGCCTTGACTGTAGGACGGGGCGTCTCGATTGTAAGCCGCAACACGTCGACTAGACCGCTGATAACACTAAGCTAGCAATTGATCCGTCCGGAACAAGTACGTTTTCAATTTGCTATCACTGTCTTTGCATGTACCAACAGCCCATCACCAACAACCCCTTTAGTTTAAGTTATTTCTTTATGTTTTAAGTCTGGCCCATTTAAATATAATGAGTCTCCAATTTGTGGTGAACGATTATATCTTAATGGGCCTATTTTGAGTCTTATTTGTAAGAGTTTTCCCTTTAAGGCCCCCAACCGTCGAACCCTTTATAAGGTTCCTTTGTGGCATTTGTACTTTTCACCTTGATCGCATTTCTTCCAAATGAAAGAAAACCCTAGCCGACTTAAGCTCTCTTAAGGATTCGAGAGTTAGAGCCAAGTTTAACAAGTGAGGATTCCTTGTTGAACGGATAGAACTGTATCAAGGATAAAGCCTCAATCCTTCTGGTGTTCTTCATTTCCATCGCTATTATCCAATCTCGTCGTTCGGACTCACCAAGGTTGAACTATGAAGATTCACGTTCGTGGAGCCACCGATGAGGCCCCCATCAGTATGCCTAAGACCATAGTGTCTGATCGTGACACTAAGTTCCGTAGTTACTTCTGGAAAACGTTGTGGCCTAAGTTAGGAACTAAACTCTTGTTTTCCACAACTTATCACCCACAAACTGAAGTACTCAATAGGATGTTGTCTGCACTTCTAAGAGTTTTGGTTAAGAAGAACATTAAAACTTGAGAAGAATGTCTGCCTCATGTAGAGTTTTCATATAATCATGTTGTGCATTCTGCTTTTAAGTTTTCTCCTTTTCAAATCATTTATGGGTTCAATCCCATCTCTCATTTGGATATAATTCCTTTACCTTTGAGTGAAAGAGTTAGTATGGGTGGAGAAAAGAAAGCTGAAGTGATTAAATAGATATATGAGAAGGCAAGGAAGAACATCGAAGAAAAGACAAAGAAGTATGCTAAACAAGCCAACAAGAGCCGCAAAGAATTAATCTTCAAAGAAGGCGACCTTGTTTGGATCCACCTAAGGAATAATCGGTGTCCAAATGAAAGAAAGTCCAAGTTGATGCCTAGAATGGATGGCCCTTTTAAGATCATCAGAAATATCAACTAGATCTACAAGGTAAGTATACTGTGAGTCATAGCTTTAATATTGCTGATTTGGTTCCTTTTATTTCAGATGATTCAGATTTAAGGTCAAATCATTCTCAAGTGGGAGGGGATGATAAGATAATGGACCAGAAGCTTGAACCATAGCAAGGAGTGGAGAACGAGCTTAGAACTGAAGAAGTGAATAAAGCTATAACTATTGAACTAGAGCTATCAAATGGACCTATTACACGGTCAAGAGCTAAATAACTACAACAAGCCATTGGCACACTGCTTAAACAGGCTGAGAGCAACCTTAGTCCAAAGGCTAATTTAACCACATTGGTTGTGATTCAAGCCAACTAAGGGTTGTTAATGGGAGGTGAGTGTTCATGCACTTTTTTCTTTGTGTCTAGTTTTGTCCTGCTGGCTTTTCTAGACCAAGGTTATTAATAAGGCATGTTAATACATACTATCATCTCTAACCCCATTAACAACATGCTGAAAAGGGTTTACAATAGAAGATTTGACTAGGTTATAATTTTGGGTCTTTATTTAAACTTTAATAGAACTCAGGCCTTAGTTACATTTGTGCTTGGGCCTATGAGTTTCTAATGGCCCATTTTGTGGCTTCCATTTGTTATAAGTACCCAAAACCCTAGTTTGTTTAATTCATCAAACATTTTTATCAAAAACCTTCTTCTCTGTTGTTTGATCCTTGCTAGAGTTTTAGCTTTCTCAATCTTTTACATAGTGTGTCATATCTATTAAGGAACGAGCCAACGAAAGTCTGAAGGAGATCCATAACCTTTAGAAGTTTCATTCTTTTCATCTTCATCAATTTCGCTGCTATTTTTACTGCACTCAACCTCCATTATATCGAGTGGTTCTATCGAGCTCATATTTTATCACCTTCGTTTCAGCTTCCCATCTCTTCGCTGGTTAAGTTTCATCCAATTCCAAGCACTTTTGTTTCTACTCGACCTCCACCATCTCGAGTTCAACCATCGAGTTCCATTCTTCAAGTTCTCAGATCGAAGTGAAACATAAACATCTGAAAGCTTACGACTTCAGTAGCCTATATATTGAGTTTCAGAGGCTGGTTGTTCTTATTCACGGAGAAACGCCTAAAACAACCCTTCGGTTTCAACAACCCATACAAAGGGATTCAAGGGCTGAATGTTCCTAAATCCTTAGGATCATATCAACATATATACATATACCTGAAATAGTCTTCTCAAACATATGTCTTTTGTCGAATCGTTCATTAGATTATCAAGCTTGATCTTAAACATCTTAGAAATGATGTATAGCCTATCTTCTACTTTTAAATTACGCTTCTCCATGAATTTAGTTATTTCATGCCATTTTGGGTTGCACGTGAATGCGATGAAAAGATTTGGAAAACTAAAATTCTTACATGTAGACATTACATCTAAATAATTTGACCGCATATATCTAGGACCTCCAGTAAATGATTTTGGAATCGCAACACGCTTTCCATGATTACTCAAATCAAAGCTTCCAACATCTTTTGCCTCTTTAACCTTTTGTAAAGTAGGACTATGCAACTTAGTTTGGTTCCTTGACACATATCTTAGTATATTAGATCATATCATGGTGTAACTATCGACTACAAACTGTTCAAGTAAGCGCTTCGATCTAAGAAGAATATGCTTCTCATTTTCCTGTTCTTGTAGCTTGAATGCAAACCAATGTCTCATCATGCTGATATTTTTATTAGTCTTGGCACTCCTATCAGTTGTTCTTTGCTTCTTAATTCCAACTCTATAACCATCCTCTCCCCTTGAGAATATTAATGGATATTGTAATTTCAAATAGGAAGGATGAAGTTCGTCAATTCTTTTCACCTTTCCAGACTTCTCTTCAAGTAGAATGTCACGCTTATCCAAATTTTTCTTAAAATCTCATGGAATTAATGCAACAATCTCAGATACAGTTGATTTACACTATAACATTCCATGAATTTCACATTTAGAAATAATCCCTCCCCTTGTCCATATCAAACCTGTCTCTGGCACATCAAAATGCTTTAACATGAGGACTTATGTCATATAAAAAGTTTATGATCATAGCAATTAACTCTTTCTTGAATTTATGTCTCTTGATTTCCTTTGTATCCTTAGTGCCTTTGTTGTAACCAATATTTACACATTCAACCTAATCAAAAACATTTTAATGAATGAGAAACAATTATTGAATTTTAGAAACTAACCTCATTACTCTCATCATGTTCTCAATCTCATTGACAGTGTCAACCATTTGCGGACTTGGAATTGTATGTAGTATGGGGTACTCTTACTAAAAATTTGAAAAAAAACTAGGTGGAAAAAATAAACGTAAAGAAATTTAACAAAATTTTTTTGTTATGTGTGGGGCACATGCCTCACCTCCTATGTACGTACGTCCGCCACTAGTATCAACAATATATAACTGTGAGCACTTAGCATAATCATCGGGTTTTGCCTTTAATGAACCCATTAGGTGATAGTTTTGACCTTTCAAAGCAAATATCTATTGACCACGACCTTTCTGTACATATCTATCTACCTGTCCACCAATATTGTATGCTCTTATGTTTTCTCTGAAATGTCTAGATAGTTCATCATTATTTGTCAGTAAAACCCACAACAACTTTGGTCAATCCCTTAGTAATGGCAACTAAATTTGTCCTCGCATACAACAACCGGTGTATATTTGATTATTTGATCTTCTCCTTTTGTTAATACGATGTGCATACCAAAAAGGACACCCCAATATTCATAACTGTATATAGGATCACCATCATCAATGTAACCTGAAATTTTTATTGAAACAATTGTTAGTATTATATATAAACCACATGAATCTAGTTGATGTCTCAATATTTACCTGTTTTTGGGCACTTGCTTTTTCTTTTCACTGTATCAGATGAAAAAAATTTAAATTTGCCGACATTATCTTCTTTAGTAGAGCCAAATAAATTTCTTATTTTTTGCTCTATCATAAGAAGTATATCATATCTTTGCTTTGCATCATGTATATCATCTGGTGAGACATCAGCCTCTATTAGTATTTCATCTGTTTCTTCTTCTTCATTCCCTGAATCAAATTCTTGAGAGGAACAATCATATTCAATATCATCATTGTAATCCTCTCACTCTACATTTATGATGGTTTCAAATTATTACTAAAACACTGTTTTTGAATAATAATTTGATGTATTACAATCTGAAATATCTTATTTTGTTGTACCTTTTTTTAGGAACCTCATACTCCGACTCATAAACTCCAATTTTGAGTCTATGCTATAATCTGCTACTGAAAAATTAGTTGGTGATGTAATCATAACGGTGCAAAAACAGAGTAATTAGCATCAGTGGGTTTAGAAGACTCAAAGTGCACAAACACATGTATTACCTCTCAGAAGTTAAAATTTTTAAATTTAACAAACAATGAAACAAAAGAAGGTTAAAAAAAATGTACGACAACTTATGATTTTGACATGGATGTTTCGTGCAGGTAGAAATGTATAATTATCATATTACAGAAAAGGATGACTGATTTGAAATAAACAGAACTTAAAATGGTGACAAATTATTATTTTGAAAAATTTCAGAAAGCGTATAATTTTAATTAGTTAATAGCATTTTTGGGAAAAAAAGGAGGACGTGAGTTATATTAATAGCAGTTTCAATTTTGAAAACTCTTATGGTATGTCTATATACATACAAGCTTGAATAATTTAGAGTTGATCCGAGTTGTTATGTGATATAAAACGGCAAGTAAACAAAAAATACAAATACAAATTGTTTAAAACTGAGTAATCACTAATAAACATAATCTCTCTAGGTTTGTTTAATTAAACTCATCGTCATTTCACCTAATTTCTGGTTTCTTTATATTTTCATAGATGTGGAACTCAAGAATTTACTACCAGTGATTTCAAAAGCTTCAAAATTGTAATAGGTATAATTTATGTTTTAAAAAGGAAATAACATATGACCAAAAATATTACTATAACAATAATTCCGTCTATTTGGTGTAGGGCATAAACGAGATTAGGATTTCTGATCATAGGGTGGCGGCTACACCTCAAAAGAACGACGGTGGAAGCTTCTAGAACGGTGTTGACGGGGCTCAGTAGAATTAGGGTTTCATGGTAACATCGTTGATGAAGATGGCTTCGGCGGCGTGAGAGGGTAGTGACGAATTGACGGCGACATCAAGGATGGTGGTGGTGGCACGGTGGCGGATCTTGATGGCAGTGGCAGCGATGGATAGATCGATCCAGTTGGCGAATTGAATCAAGCCTTAGATCTCTTCTTTCAATAGAACTCGAAGTTCATGTTAAAAGGCTCCTGGAGGCAGCGGCGAACCAGCGACGGCAACTAGAGTTTCCTGGGCGTTGAGATTCTCTCTCAAAACGGCTAGGCTTTTCAGAGGTACTCCCTCTAGGGTTTTGTGTGTAACTCTCACAAGAGCCTTTTAGCAACTAAATTCTTTTCAACTCTTTCAACTCTGATTTTATTGATACAAGGGGTTACATATTTATAGGTGTTTCCAGGAGGACTCTAGAAACCCTAAACCTAATGGGCTATGGGCTTGTTATTTCCCTAATTAAAAACAAGACTCAAAGTGGATCCTCATTATTGGGCCCACAAAAATAACAAGAAAAAAAAGCCTTAAGAAACAGACCTTAATTAAAAGTACTAAGCCCATATTAATGGACGAAACAAGATAAAAGGCCTATCAGAGCTAAGGCCTGCGAATCAAGCAGGGGTCTTCTCCGCACATCTTGCAATGATCTGGCGGCTCTTCCTTCTTGTACATCTCGTGCAGGGCTTCGATGCAAAATCTTGTTGCTTCCTTCAAGGCGAAGCTCAAACCTGCACTGTAGACAACCCAACATTTACTAGGAAGTCTCCAACTAATCTCTTCCATTCGTGCTCCAAGTTCAGCGAATGGAACCAGCTTGACCTTTTTCAGAAGATAGGGTGTATCTTGAAGTTCCGATTGAATATCCTTCAGTTCTATGGCTTGTTGGAACCATAGAAGACCTACTAATATCCTCCAAGTGGTCAGAGGTGCAGAACTTCTTTCAATTGGGCTGGGTAGATCTATTTCTGGCCGTGATGCGCAGTCTAATGCACTGCAGATGGGCCAACTTGTAACTCGCGTAACATTCAGCTCCAAACTCCTTTCGGTATGATTCAACTTTGAAAATATAGATAATTGAGTCCAGATTCCACAGAAGTAAAAAGTGTTACCAGATTCATTTTGAGTCACTCGGAAAATGTCAAAGAGTACAAGTATGTTCTCAATGTCGACGCTTGAATGTTTCTCAAGAGCATCTCTTGAGTTTGCCTTGGTGGCTGAGGTTTCAGGCGTGCCAGCTAGCCTCCAACCAGTACCTTCTTGATCCCAATCCCTCAATGGATCGAGCTATTCACCTTCATCTCTTTTAATGCTTGGATCGATGTGATCCTTGCACTCAACCTGATGATAATTGGCAACAAGGAGCTCCTCTTTGAGCATATCTGAATCATGGGATTGGTTTCCATGATTCCTTGTTCTTCTCTCAGCATCTTCATTCAGCTGGTCCAGCAACCAACCTGAATGGTCTTCATTCACAACCCTTGATGAGGGCTGAACAAAATCTTCATCACTTAAACATGACATGGTGATCAAGAGTGCCTCTCGGTTCGGATATGAGAGATGTATCGATCTCTCAACGCAGCACGCTTCACGGACAAGGGTGCTTCGGTGTGTCAAGGCTTCCCAGTCAACAACACTTGATTGGTTGTCACAATCTCCTCATGGTTCTTCCTTATGGTTGTAAACTCACTTGTCTTATCGCACACATCCAAAGGAGGAAGACTCCTTGTTCTCCTAGGGTTTTCATCAACCCAAGGCCTACCTAGCAGCAAAGAGGAAGTGGGACATGTGCACTTACTCTTGGTAGGGTTTTGTCCATTGTTTATACTATCAACAAGCAGGACAACACAGATCGCACTCATGGGCAGCTTGTGTGCGATCGGGGCAGCTACAACGAGCGGCGGTGGGGCAGCAACCATTGCATAATTCCTGTACTCCAGAGGTACACAGCGACGCTTGTCCTTCATACCACAAAGAGTGGCAATAACACAAGAGGCTTGTAGAGCAAGCTGATTGATGATGTGATGCAGCGGAACATCAACATCAACATAGTCCATGGCAGACACCTTTGGTGGTTGTGCTTCTTTGCGGGCACGAAGCATCACACAAACAGATTTGATTCGCAAGAGATAAACAGATCTAGGGTTTCTTGCAACATATTTCGAAGCTCATGCTAAAAGACACCTAGTGGCGGCAACAAACCAGCAACGGCGGCGAACCAGCGACGACGGCTAGGGCTTCCTTGACGTTGAGATTCTCTCTCAAGACGACTAAGGTTTTCAGAGGTAATCCCTCTAGGGTTTTGTGTGTAACTCTACAAGAGGTTCTCAAGAACTTTCAACAACTCACTTTGATTTTATTGATGACAAAGGGTTACATATTTATAGGTGTTTCAATGAGGAATCTAGAAACCCTAAACCTAATGAGTCATGAACCTGTTAATTCCCAAATTAAAACAACTGAAACAAATAGTCCATAATAGTGGAAATGACATATGATTCAATTAATAGACTTTTACGAAGTAGTGTAATTATTCTTTTCCAAATACTATAATTTGATTTCAATTCGA
>WJSH01000553.1:10414-22431 GCA_009757365.2 Lepidium campestre | reverse complement strand
AATAGGAACCTAAGTGGTGCGCCTATAAATCTAGTGCATAAGTCGGTGTGACTTGCACGTTATTCCCTTTGTAACATCACTTAGATAACCCGACGTAGCAATGACCTTGCCTCGTTAAAAATCTTGACAAGGAACCTCTTTCCTACCAAAATCCCTGCCAAGGAAAAGAGTACAAGATCATTACCGAAGTTACCTAGTGAATGTTACCGGGTTATTCAATCTTCAAGGACGATATATTGAAGATGTCAGATTCAGCTTCCTTTTGATTGATGTCTGCGTTGGTGATGAGTGTATGAGCTTCCTTTGCTAGCTCCTTAGCCCTTGAACGTGTTATCCTCCCAGCTATCTCTGGCTCTTCCTCTCCAGAGCTTTCCACGATCACATCAGTTACCGTTGTAGACCCGAGCGTATATAAGAACTCTTTCTTTTGTATTTCTTAACCTTTGATGAATAAAATACGAACTTTCTTTGAAAAGAAAACCCTTTGCCATTTCTAACTTTCTTTCGGGATTCAAGAACGAGAGACGAGTTCAAGCTTGTGAGGATTCCAAGCCTAAAACGGACGAGATTATCAAAGAAATCATCACCCTCCTTTGTGGTTTTCTATCGCTATCTTCTGTCCAATTAGCTCTCGCGAGAATTGACTCATCAAGGTCTTCCCGCAAGTTCATATCCGAGAGATCTCACCTCTGAGGTTCTCATTATTGATATTAGAGCCAAAAGTTCCTATCTATCCAGGTTTAGTCGTTCCTTTTCTCCTTTATTGTGTCTGTTTTGTTCTTGCTTTTTTATATATATCGAAAATCCATAAAAAAAAAGTTTGTTTTAGCTGTTTTTGTTTCAATTTAATAAAATCCATAAAAATTCATAAAAATCTAAATCTTTTTGTTATTGCTAGTTTAAAACCCTAAAAGCCATAAATATTGTTGTTTTGATTTTTAGAAGTCGTTTCCTTTTTTATTTCTTAAAAACGAAAACCAAAAACGAATTTTTGTTTATGTTTTGTTTTTTGATTGTTTCCTTGTTTAAATAGAGAACAAAATAAATAAATCTTTGGCTATTGCTCTGTTTTCATAACTTTGATTTGTTTCTTTTGTTTTCTTTGACTTGTGCAAGGCTATGGACTATGAAGAAGACATAAGTGAATACAACACATCCGAAGTCGATCGGGGCGAAAACAACTTTACCGGACATGGCAAATTCATGAACCCGAATACCTTTCATTTTCAGGTCATACACAAGGCCCAAAAGCTTACCTACTTTGGGAAAAGAACATGGAGTATTGGTTTCGGTCTAACAACATACCAAAGGAGAAGAGACTGTCCTATACAATTGCCTCACTAGATGGAGACGCTACAACATGGTGGATACGAGAAGAAGCTTTGAGCTACTACTATAAACCAATGCTTATTTGGGCTGCTCTCAAACAACGTATGTACAAGGAGTTTGTACAAAAATTCCACAACCGCAGCTACACTCCCAAGAGACTTCTGTTTAAAACAGAGGAGGTGCAACCAGCTCCAAATCAAAGACCCGTGTCTCACAAGCTAAGTGTTAAGCCCCATGAAAAAAATAGAGCAATGTAAGTCCTCTACCTTTAAAATTCTTAAAGAAACCCCATGTTATAGATGTCATAAGAGATGACATTATACTACAACTTGTCCATTCAAAGAGGTAAAATTACTAGAAGAGAAAATTGGATTATCGAACACAAGTGATGATTTGAATCAATCTGTTTTGCTAAATTCAAATTCTAGTATAATGCACTTGTCTTTGTCAAAAGGATTTGATACAGGTTTTGGAGAGGTGGATAAAGAAAAAAAATTCCAAGTTCTCATATAACTTGCTGAAGCTAACAATGTAAGAACAAGTATCACACGATCTCTTACTATTTCAAGATCAGATATAATGCACTTGTTCTTTTCATTGAGAACCTATGCAGGTACAAATTCGGTAAAGAGGTACAAGGCACCATAACTTCTAAAGGGAAGACAAGACCCGACCACATCTAAGCCAACAAAGACTCACGAGCTTAGATTAGTACCAGCGGCAGCCATTGTACTCGAATGTGATGCTAATCGAAGTACTAGAAGAAAAGAAAGCATCAAAGAGAAACCACCAGACCAACCTAGGGACAATGAAGGTGTTAAACATGTAAGTATCTCTTTGACTCGATTTGTTTCTCATGATTCCACAACTGTATTAAAGCATTTACTAAACATACAAGAGCATGAAGAAACACTTTGTTTAAAACCGCAAGTAGAAGATCACTTTATTCAAACTAGTGCTAAGGAATTTGATTTGTCAAGTTTATATCATCCTAAAGAATCCATAATGCACTTGTTTGCCCAAAAAGTCGAACTCATTTCAAGAACTAAAAGAGAAAAGCGAAGAGAAGTTCCACTAGAAGAAGACTTGCTATTTGATCACATTTGCAACCATAGGAGAAAGGTACCATTTTTTATCACGACCAAGTCAACCGAAGGAGGAGATTTTAAACCACACAGGAGCAGAGGAGCTATGCTATCCTATCTTCTCAAAGGAGAACACCCAGATGCCCCACGCCTCAATAAATCCCAATCATATCAAGGTAAGACTCTAAATTCTCAAAACCGAATGAAACCTAACTTGCTTTCTCTTGGTGCAGATAAATCAGTTTTGAGGACAAAACCTTTTGAAGAGGGAGGGAATGATGGGATCCTCGACCTCATAACATCGACGACTAAGCATCGTCTAGATTTGGTTGTTGAGTTTTTGGCTAAATACACCAAAGATAAAGGGGAGATGAACTTCCTTGGGAAAGATGTTGAAGATAAAGGAGAGAAGACCTTCTTAGACATGTTTCAGCTGCCTATACTCAATGACTCATTCATCACTCAAGCAGCTGAGCCAGACTCAAGACGTTCAATTCAACAACCTTCCCCGGCGTATCAAGAGAATCAAGTTATGAAATTAATTTCTATGGATTCTTGACTCAACTAGTGAAGTGCTCGAAGTGGAATCAGCCCAAAAGAAGCTCGGATATGAAAGATATGTATTTTAGAAGTTGGTCAATCTGCGCTAAGGCCTTTCGCGCGTCAACTCCAAATATCGAGCTGCATAGCCCAACTCAGATGCGGCCTAGACCTTGGACCACTTGGAGACTATTTGTAGGCCTCATATGGTTCCAACAAGCCCAAGAAGGCATCAAACCACCACCGGATCCTCCAGATACGCTCCAATCAAGAAGATGGGTAGAATTGGTTCCATTTAACGCAAGTCCGGGATCCACTTGCTTCAAAAGACTTCAGACTTATAGGATTAGGCGAATCCTCCCTTTGGTAAAATTTCCATATAGGTCGATCATCTAATCTCTCCAATGGCTCTAAGATCGATGGCCCTCATTACTTGACCGTTTTATCATTTATTTTTAGTCATTCCTTTCCTATTTTATGCTTGTTACCGTTGTAGACTCGAGCCTATATTAGCTCAACTACTTTTTTTGTATTTTTTAACCTTTGATGAATAAAATACGAACTTTCTTTGAAAAGAAAACCCTTTGCCGTTTCTAACTTTCTTTGAGGATTCAAGAACGAAAGACGAGTTCCAGCTTGTGAGGATTTCAAGCCTAGAACGGACAAGATTATCAAAGGAATCATCGCCCTCCTTTGTGGTTCTCTATTGCTACCTTCCGCCCAACTAGCTCTCGCGAGAATCGACTCACCAAGTTTTTCCCGCGAGTTCATATCCGAGAGATCTCACCTCCGAGATTCTCATCACCTAGAGTCTACCAAATCATCAAACTCATAAGAAGACTACTCACACATAACTAAGGAACACAAAGCAAAAGAAAAGCAAATAGAGATAAACATAATGAGAAAAATAAGAGAAAGAGATAAGAGATTCTTCAATAGATTGAAAGGATTGATCCAAAATGAATCATCCAAAGGAGTCTCCAATATCTTCTCCAAACTCTCTCTAAATGTGGCTGCTTAAGACAATGATAAAAGATAATATATGATGTTAATTTCCCGTAAACATTAGGGTTTTAATTCACTAAAAACGAATCCAGGTTGACCCAAGACAAATTGGGTCAAACCCAACTTTTTAAGATGACTTCGGCGAATTACAGAAGATGTTCGTCGTGGCCGCGGCGTCAAGTTGGTTCGATTCACCGTGAGGTCGACAACCTGTTCGCGTCGTGAAAACTTGCCCCGGGTGAAGAATTTGTGTATGCGGGCGATAGGAGATGTGCCCATGGTCGAGAGAAAAGCTGTCGCGATCGAAAGAAGTTGTCGTTGGCTTGATCAAATCGGACAGCAGGTTGACAATCAGTCTCGCCCGGATTATTGCACGTGGGCGAGAGAAAATGACCACGACGATGATTTGTATGTCTTCGGGCGAGGAATTTGTTGTTGTGGGTAAGCAATGGCATCGACCGTAGGTCGAGAGATAGCGTCGGGTGTTTGTAGTCGACCAGGGGGTCGACGGCCTAGTTTATCCCCAAGACTTGGTACTGCGGGGTCATGGTCGGCCTCCTCCCGTCGACCTTGAGGTTGACGGCCACGGCTTCCAAGCCATTTTGCCATCTTTTTATGTCCTTCTTTAAACCAAATCTACTTTTTGATTGTGAGTTCCATTCCCAAACCTCCACAGTCCAAAGTAAGCTTCAAAATCACCTAAAAAGACTCAAAATATCAAAAATATAGAACTCGGTCTGTCTAGGACTCTAAAATGCAAATGAATGAAAATCTACAGTAAAGTGTGAATGGATGAGTACTAGATGATGAAATTGAGCTAAAATATGCATGAAAAACTAGTAAATAATGAGGTATATCAACTCCCCCGGACTTGTCATTTGCTTGACCTCAAGCAAACAACCGACAATCCAAAAGAGAGGTTTGAAAGAGGGAACTCAACATATCAAGAACATAGCATAGATTAGCCTATAATAACCGATGATAGTGACCACATTTAGCCAAAGACATGATTCCCTAATGATCTCTAACTTCTCAAGGATTATCAAATCTTTTTCAAACAACGAACGTTCACAAGAATCCACAAACTAGCATATCAACCAATCTTCACATTCGTTATTCTTAAATATGTGCAGTCTCACTAATGGATAGACAATCAATGCCACTTGGCTAGGTAAGAAAAGGCAATAAGGCACTACATATGTGAATGCAAGAAGGCTATATAGTTTTTCGGTGACCAACTCTCAAAAATTAGGAATGCTTATCATTATGCAAAATCATAATAAGACAAAAACAATTGAAGCATACAAGAATTAACTTCCATTCTACCCAAATCGAACAAGTAATCTACCCCGAAACCTTTCTCAAGTCTAAATTATTTCCAAGACAAATTCCTAGCAATCTTCTACTCTTTTTCAAACTTTAAAACCCAAGCAAGGAATCAATCAAGGAGATTTCAAACACATTGCACAAATCTTTTTATAACAAATGGGAAACACTCAAAACATTAACTCTTTTACTTCAATTTCTTAACCGACCTTCTAGGCTTTTATTTCTCTTTTGTTTTCTTTTTTTTTCAGGCTTAATCGTTTTTTTTCTAGCCCTTTCTTTGCTTTCTAGAAGGTCCCTTTATAAATTGCACCCATTTGGTTCATCTTTTCTATTCATCCCAAATCAAACATTCTTTTGTTCCCAACCAATAATTCTACCCTTTCTTTCTTTCATTAGTGCTACTCTACTCTAACCGAGCATTAACAACAATAGATCAACAACCACATGATTTCCTAACTAGCAACAAACGAAAGCTGACAATTGTCGTTTTTATACTTGAACTATTTTGCACATGAAAGCATTATCAACAAGAGACCTCACTCAAGCAACTAACAATGGGGCATAAAAGAAAGGCAAAGGTTCAAGGTGGGAAACCATTAGGGGTAATGGCTGTTTGGACTAACAAAGTGTGGTTAATTGTGGTGAAGATATTCCAAATATGTATAGGTTACCATGACAAAGCATTGAACATCCATTAATGAGAGATTTAGATTCAATTAAGTTCAAATAGATTTGACATTGGCATCAACATTAGCAAGCATCATCAATTTGGCTAATTGCAAGACAAAGACGTCAAAGCACGAAGCATACAAGTTCATTAAGGAAGTGTCTAAACACTAAACGAGTTCCCAATCAAGGCTATTGACTAAGAGCTACACCAAGTTCTCAACAAAATTGTGTCATCATTCCCTGTGCAAGTGAAATGCAATCTAAATGCTTCTAAACCAAACTAAGAATGTAAATGCAACTAGATGAGAGGTTTGAAAACAACTTGAAAACCAAAAATACTAGATGTAATGCAAGACTCAAGAAAAAGGAAAATTAAAATAACTCAAAATAAAGTTAAATATCCTTCCCCTCCTCCGGACTTACATCTCTCCATCTCAGTGAGAGAGTTAATCGAAAAAAAAGAAACGGCATACGCAAAGCAAAATAAAAGAAGAAAAACAAAATATATACAAAGGTGGTGAAATTGGTACCTTCGTTAATCTTGGTTAGGGAATGGTTGGCCAAGATAGGCCTCAGCATTCACCTTATTCTATCCATCAATGGTTCTGCCCCGCATAATCACATCCTCGTCATCCTCATTCTCGTTATCCTCAACTCCACCATTGTTCTCATCGGAGATATAGCCCGGAGCCTCCCTTATCTTCCTCTCCAACCAATCAAACTTCTTCTTAGCCATCTTAGTCACACGACAGTGGACATTGAGAATGGAGTGCAAAGCCTTTTCTCGGGCTGTGGTAGGTTTGAAGTCATAGCGTGGGAGAGTCCAAGTGGCCATGTCCATCGTCGGTATTGGAGGTTCTTGAGGCAATGGAGGTGCAGCTGCCGTGGAACTCTCTCCTCCTTCATGCGCGAATTCAATATTGTCCATGGATGTGAGAGAAGTCTTCTCGGGGCAAGGAAGGAGGAAGGTGCGCTTCTCCTTGGATCGATTGAGATAGGAGTACATTCTCACGCCGTTAACATTCTCCAAAATCCCGCAGTTTGCAAAGTATCTCCCATCCATTGGAACAGCTCGTGACTCGTATCGGTAGCGCTCATAAGGAATCTTCATGAACTTCCACAATGGTGAAAGCATTCCGCCTATGCGGCAATTATTGTCACTAGCCTTGCGTGCCAAAGCCCGGATCCTACAAAGCTCCTTTGCAAAGCTGCATCCAAGGTTCACCTCATCATAAACTGAATCCTCAAGCATAGGAATCCCATCTTCGTCTTCCAAGAACGGAGCCAATCCCTTATAGAGCAAACACAACTCACCTGACCTAATGGTCCCGGTCTCGTTCCTTGCAAAAAGTGTGTTAGCAAGGAATTTTGCAACAACTCGGAGAGCCAGGTTCCAAATCAAACGCATCATGGGGGAGTTCACCATTGTCCTGGTAGCAATCATGCTCCGAAATTCCTCCACATTCTCAAAATCCGGAAACCGGACTCTTGTACCATAATGAAAACCATAGACCTCACAAATGTCTTTGATGGAGATTCGATGAGCGTCCCCATGAAGTTTAAAGTGCGAGTATCCTTCATCCGGAGTTGGCTTCCTCGGCTTATCAAAGATCAATTATACCATGGAGAGGAAATCACAGGTCAGCCCCGGTAAACAACGAATCTCATCGAGTTCTTCCAACTGTATCAACCATCTCTCGGATGCGGGTTTGAGATCCAAATTCAAGAACTTGGTAGCCCAGATGGCTTTGTACTCAAGTTCAACCGGAAGATGACAAGCTTTCCCTTAAAGCATGTTGAACGGTGTTGTTCTTAGCGGCATCTTGAATGCAGAGGCAAGAGCGAAAGTAAGCACCATACATCGAGAAATCATCCATGAAAACATCCATAACATCTTCGATCAAATCAGAGAAAATAGACATCAAACACCGTTGAAATGTCGCCAGTGCATTACATAGTCTGAATGGCATCCTCCGATAGGCGAATGTACCATAAGGACATGTAAATATCGTTTTCTCTTGATCACTAGGATGTATGAGGATTTGGAAGAACCCCGAGTAATGATGTTTGCTTTTTAAACAATCAAATAAATACAACAAATGCAAACAACTATGACATTGTAGCACTTGAGGGTCGAATCCACAGAGAGCTTAGAACTAACACGATGAGATTCCAAGGAATCGATTCGAGCTAAAGAAGATAATAATTTGGTTTTGGTCACAACTTAATGAAAGCAAGCAAACTAAAAACAGAACACGTTATAAATGATTTAAAGCAATGGATCTAAGGATAGGCAATCAATCTAGAGGGATAACAAAACACTCAAGATGCTAAACATTTCAACTAACAAGAACCATCCTACGGCATGAGGCTCATTCAATCTAGATCAACCCACTCTCATGGCGTTGACCCCTATGCGATCAATAGGTTAAAACTCTCATTTGCTGTCCTACAGTCTCAAGCATTAGCACACAAGCTCACAAAGACCATTTTCTACCCTAACATCAACTCTCATTGGCTAGGGAAGGAAAACCCACAAAAAGACTCTTTCAGGATTTTCATCGAACACCTCTCGGGCGATGTCTTTCCCACCATCAAGGTTACTAGTTGATCAAGCTAAACCTAGCATTAAGAACATCTTAAGTGGAGGATCTACAGATCTAACAACCTAGCATCCAGATTTATTCAAAAACCCCTAGATCTACCTACCCTTCAACCCATTAGGTGACTAATCACACATATTCAAATAAAACACCACATGAACAACAAACAAATCCATAATGAGAAGAGAAAAGAGAGAGGGGTTAAGAAGAAACTCTTTTTGATTGATACAGAGAAATGCTCATAAATCTATCCAAGATTCTTCCTTGTTCTTCTTCAAATCTCAAGTCTCTCCAACAAGATCCAAAGGATAAAGATTTGAAAAACTACTCAAAGGAGAAATGTATGTTGGCTCTCCTCAAAATCTAGAGGGTTTTGGGCTTTTATAGTATTGCCAAGAAACCATAAAAATAAAGTGGATCAACCCGGGACAAACCAGGATTGACCCAACTTAAAAATAAAATAGAAGGCCTTGGCGGCCTGGGACCAGTCAGTTGCGTCTCGTCTTCGGCCGGTCGTCGTGTGTCCTCGGCCGGTCGCTGGGTTTTGGTTCGTGGCTTGCATCTTCGGCCCGGTCGGTCATGTCTTATCCTCGACCAATCTTCATTTAGCCTCGGCCAGTCACCGGGGTGTTCGTCAATTATAGCAATGGTGTCGGGCCGGTTGCTCTTTGGTTTGGCTGGTCGCCGGGGTGTTCGTCAATTCTACCAATGGTACCGGGCCAATCGCTCTTTGGTTCGATCGGTCACGTCTTCGCCCTTGATTGGTCGTTGGATGTACGCCATTCTTTGCACACTAGCCTCGCCCGATCATTGGTCATGTTCGGCCGGTCGCGGGCCGCGGCTTGCCTCTAGTCTACTTGATTTTTGTCCTTCTCTTGTTTTTTCTTTCTTCTTCAACTTCATCACTCCATCTTCTTCATTCCATCCTCCACTCTTGCCTTCTTCAAGGTTCCTTTGCTAATCTCCATCTCCATTAATCTCCAATCCACCTAAAAGACTCAAAAAGAAAACAATACAAGACTCTCTAGTTCTAGGACTCTAAAATGCGAAATGGATGCAAAACTACACTAAAGTGAGTAAACAAGAGACTTAGCTAACACAAAATGGTTTAGAAAATACATGATAATGAAGCTATTTACAGTATATATCAACTCCCCCGGACTTGTCCTTTGCTTGTCCTTAAGAAAACAACCGACAATCCCGAAAAAGATGTTTGAAAGTCGGGAACTCAACATGTCAAGACCTTAGGAAAGACTAGCATTTAACGACCAATGATAGTGATCACACTTAGTTCAAAAACAAGATTCCGAGTGAACTCTAACTTCTCAAGGCTTATCTATCTCTATCAAATCACAAGCGTTCACAAGACTCCACTAGTTATTCAATCAACCATTCTTCACATTCATTATTCTCAAGTATATGCGGTCTCACAAATGGATAGTCAATCAAATACCACTTGGCTAGGTGAGATAAGCCAAGAAAGCACTAAAGATGTGAGTGCAAGAAGGCTAATCGATTTTAGGTGACTATACTCTCATGAAAATAGGAATGCTAATCATCGCACAAAATTATACTAAGATAAAAACAGTTTATGCATACAATTATTAGCTCCCATTATACCCAATGATCACGCCAATAGTCTACCCAAAAACCAATCCTTAGCTTACTAATCCCCAAAATCAATTCCTAAAAGATACTGCTCTTTTTGAACTTTAAACCTAAGGAATCAATCAAGGCAATTTTCAACCAAAGCACATTGCAAACACTTTTGTAGAACAAATAAAAATTACATTAAACACAAGCTCTTTACTTCATTTCTTTAGCTAACCCCTCTAAGCTTTTCTTTCCTTTGTCTTTTCTTTTCTAGGCTAAATCTTTTCTTTTTCTTAGCCCTTTTCCTTTGCTTTCTAGAGGAACCCTTTTCTTATTATTTGATACAACTTAGAGCTAACCATTCCTCTATTTTCCCCAGTTCTAGTGCTATCTTTTCTTTTTCTCCCTTTTTTGATTTTCTTTTCTTTTCGCATACCCATTTGGTTCACCATTCTACTCATTCTAAATCTCATTCCTTTTCATTACCAACCCATACTCTAAACCCTCTTTCTTTTATTATTCCCTTAGTGCTAATCTCCATGGGCCCAAAACAACAAGTCAACATCCACCTAGTGCTAGTTCCATGATTTCCTAACTAGCCACCTAATGAAAGCTAACAATTGTCGTTTTTATACTTGCACTATTTTGCACATGAAAGCATTATCACAAAGAGGCCTCACTCAAACCATTCACAATGGGCATAAAAGAAAGGCAAGGGTTCAAGGTGGGAAACCATTCATATGGGAAAATGGCTATTTGGACTAACAAGTATGGCAAATCAAGGTGAAGATAGTCCAAATATGTGTATGGTTACCATGGCAATGCATTGAAAATTCATAAGTGGGAGAATTAGATTCAATTAAGCTCAAATAGTATTCGAGAATGGCATCAAGACTAGCAAGCATCATCAATTCGGCGAGTTGCAAGACTAAGAAATCAAAGTACGAAGTGTACAAGATCAACAAGGAGATGTTTAAAACCTAAGGTGTTCCCAAACAAGGTCATTGGCTAACTTTAAACAAGTTCTCAACAGAGATTGCGTCATCATTCCCTATGCAAGTGAAATGCAATCCTAGATGCTCCTAAACAAATCTATAGTGTAAATGCAACTACATGCTTGTTTTTGTAAAGATTTTTGAAAAAATTTCATGTAAAATGAAATATTACAAAATATACAAACTAGACTCAAAGAAAGAAAACAAAACAAATAAAAGCAACATCAAATACTACCCTCTCCCCCTGACTTACTTCTCACCATCCTGGTGAGAACATAATCCAAGAGAAAAGGCAAACAAAAATGCAAAGCAAAAAATGAAGAATACTAAAAACTATTTACAAAAGTCGGTAGATTGGTACCTTAATTCGGAGGGTCTCTTCCCCATGGGGGAGAGTAGGAGCCGCGTTCCTCGTCGGCATTGTCCCGACGAGTTCGGCTTTCTTCATCAGAGATATATACGGCGAATGGAGTTGAGGGTCCCGGTATTGATTGATCTACTCGGGCTTGGTGTGGGAAGAAGTGTTGGAAGACTTCCAGTTGCTGCACAATTATCTCATCCTTTGGTCCCTCAAAGGTGATGTTGAGGAAAGATCTTAGGGTCGTCTTGTGAGGTCGAGGCAGCTTTAGGTGTTGGAATTGTCCCTCTCGGTCATTGAAGATGTAGATGTACTCATGCAGGAGTGGTCCCGTGTGGAGATAGTCATTGACTCGTGGAAACAAGGGTGCAAAGTAGCTCTCCTCCGGCAAGTTCATGAACGAACTGAAAAGGAGGCCTCTGGCTTGGTAAAACGGTTCCAAAAATGCGCCCATCGTCAAATGAGCTGCAGTCATCCCATTGTCGCCCAACCGCATCCCCACTAATGCTTT
>WJSH01000545.1:7471-19077 GCA_009757365.2 Lepidium campestre | reverse complement strand
GCAAGCGTAGAATCTCTGATTTGTTGAGTCATCATTCGGTTCAGGGTCTCCATGGCTTCAGCTGAAAGCTCCATGGTACCTGAAAATTACCAAGAACAACTCGCAGTAAATTGTTCTAACAAATATAACAAATTGACATCACAACATGGATTGAAGGGAGACTCATTATAATGACTAACAGACAAAACAACAATCGAATCAACACTTAACTCAATGTGAAACAACAACTAACTCAACACAAAACACTAACAAGAATTCTAAATCAACTTGAAATCAATTAACACAAAGAAAGAAACAAATCAACTCTTCAAACAAACAAACACGATATTAGAGTGAGCGAGTTCTAATGGTAACAATCAATCAACTTAAACAAACTATCAATAACTAAATGACTGAACCATTGGTGACCCAAACACAAACAGACACAATCGTTATAGCAGCAATAATTCGATAGGCAACACAATATCACGCAATAACTAATTGTATTGAAAGAGTCGGGTTGAGAAAGATTTGCTTAGCCTAAGTTTCAGAGTTTGGCTCTGATACCACATGATATGAACCCAAGGAGTCAACTCTGAGAAAGGAATGCTAAGCGGCTCGTTGTGAGCTGACGACGACGAGGAGGCACGGCACCGGCGATGGAAACTAGAGAGGTGCGGCGCTGCTTCGTGAAAAGGGGTTGGAGTGACTTGGTGAAGGAGTGGAGAAGCGAAGCTGAGATGAACGGCGGCTCGAAGGAGAGGCGTCGAGTTGCAGCTCTGCAGCAGGAACGACGGGTCTTGCCGCTGCTACAGGTCGACGACGGAGGTTGCTAAGGGACGACGAACAACGGTGGACTGGAGCTGCACGATGGAGGCTATGGACGATGCCGCTGGTTCGGTGAAAGGGCGGCGAAGGGCGAGAGCTTGGTGCAACACGGAAGAGGTGATGAAACTGACGGCGCGGCTGAGGGAGAATGGCGTCTCGGGCGGCGGCGGCGGGAGAGTAGAAGAAGATCGACGGCGAGGCAACAGCAGAAAGAAGAAGACGAAGGCAACGTCTTCACAACTGAAGGCGGCGGTCTGGGTGGGTGACGCGGCGCGGGGCGACGGTGACACGGCGGCTACGGTTCGGTGGTCGGCGGAGCTGCAGTCGGTGGAGACAGAAGAGCAAAAAGAACGGCGGTTTTGGTGGAGAAGAAAGAGATGGCGAAAATTCAACTCAAGAGATGGAGGTTCTTAAGCTAAATGATAGAAGAAACCTTTGTAAGATTGATTCTTGTAAAGGATTCGGATTTGTTGAGGAAATCAAAAGGATGAACACAAATCAAGCATATTGTTTCTCCCGTAAACATTCATCAAGGAAACACAAAAATCATTAGTGGCTCTAAATAGTAGCAAAGCCTAGGGTTTGCTTTGGCCTAAAAATAACAAGTAGTTTTAAAGAAAAACAACACAATGTTTTTGAAATAAAAACAGAAACAGCAAGGCGTTTATCTTGACATAAATGACTAAGTAACTAATCCCGAATAGCTTAAGCATAGCGTTGAGGTTTTGCCTCGTTAAAAACCTTAATGGAGAACCTCCTACCTACCATAATCCCCACTATGGAAAAGAGTGCAAAACCACAACGCTAGCTACTCAATCATAGTTACCTAGTGTGACGGTCGGGTTGGTTCTGAAGATGTTGAACGTATCTCTGGAAGCTTCGGGTTCCGCATAGACCATCCCATGAGCCTTCTTGGCTACCTCCTTTGCTTTAGACCGAGTGATGATCCCTTCAGGTTCAGGCACGGGTTCCGGTGCTTCTTCATCACTGATCACGATCATATCAGAAGGACCAATTCCACTTAAAAGACTACAAATTTAAAAAATGAAGGCATAAGAAATAAGTTTTTTTAATAGAGTATGAATAGTGCAAACTCCCTGGATTCTTATAGATTCTCGTGAAAGATGAGCAAGACAAATCCCAAGATGCCAAAACATACAATTAAACTAATGTTTGTTTATTTATATTATGAGTCTGTTATAACAATTCTAACAAATGCATTAAAGATTAACATATCCAACCCGAGCAACCCATGTAATCAATCCTTTATTGCTTCTTGTTACCCCTGCCACGTTAGAAGCCCTTGTTTCAATTGGCGTCTTCTTCTGAATGTTACTCTTCCACGACATAGCAATACCTCTGTGGGCTGAAGAGACCTTGTCCCCACGTGGGAATTCCGAAACTTTATGTCTTCTTAATAAGAGGAACTATAGTTTGGAAGTATCTTTGGTCAAGTGATTAAATCCTCTTATGTCTTCCCCACTAGAGTATGATTCTTGAGAGTCGCATATCCCACATAATATTAATTTGGATTTTATATTAAAATTGTGAGATTTTCAAGCAAAATATAGAGAAGAATGAGTAGTTTCGGTTCTTAGAAAGATAGAATGAAAAGAATCAATTTTTATTACATTCAACAATGTAGGTTACAATCCTTTCATAGACAATTACAAGAAGGGACCTAGTGTAAAAACCCTAGCCGCTTTGTCTCCTTGGATCTAGAGACAATCGGATCTCAAGGTAAAAAGTCATTCCAAGACGATAGTGACATCTCATGCTCGTCTCGGGGTTGGCGAAACTGAAAGGATCACATGTTGTCCTTAAGCTCCAACAGTCAAGTCTTCTTCTATCCTTATCCTTTAGGATCTAACTACATGCAGTAACTTAATGCAAACAATTACAAACTTCAAAAGCTTTATTCTCGGTCGCGTTGACTTTTCCGAGTTCTTGTTGACTGTGCCGCTGGATCGCCCGGATACACCCACGGTACGCTGAAGATCTTCCCGCGGTACATGCGGCCTCGTCCTGCGGTACATGCGGCCTCGTCATATGGTACACGCAAAAAGACTTACCGCAGTACATGTGAACTCTCCCGCGGTACATGCGGCCTCGTGTTGTGGTACACGCGACCTTGTCTTGCAGTACACGCGGCCTTGTCATGCGGTACATGCAACTCAATTCGATTATTTTCTGCGGCCGGTACGTGCGATCCGGAGATAGTCACAATCCGATATAATTCTTCTTTGACCCAATGATAGTTTGGTGGCATTGATAGGTCTTGATCAATACTCCCCCTCATGTTTAGCCACAAATACTGTGAAGTATAAACTTGGAAGACATATGGACCAAACCTCATTAAAAACCTTAGTAGAGAAAACACATGGGACAAAACTCCACTTAAGGGAAAAAGAGTATGCAATCCGTGAGTGAAGGGACCTTTGATCAAGGGCGAGTAAGGTCCATAAGTCCAAGCTTTGGATAGATATGATCATATACTTTAAGACTCACAGCCTTGGTGAAGATATCTGCCAATTGATCCTCACTCCTTGTGTAACATGGCAATGTCACTCATTCTTCTATCTTTTCCCTTACTTTATGGCAATCCATTTCCATGTGCTTGGTCCTCTCATGAAAGACCGAATTGGATGCTATGTGGATCGAGACTTGATTGTCACAATCCATAGTGATCGGAGTTAAAGATTTTATGTCAAGATCTTGTAAGAGAGCTTTTAACCACATCAACTCATTGCTCTATATTCCAACTCGGCACTCGAGCAAGATACAACTTTTTGCTTCTTGGTCTTCCATGTCACCAAGTTTCCTCCAATGAAGGTGCAATAACCGGTTGTAGACTTTCTATCATTGTGATCTTTTGTCCAATCTGCATCACAATAGCCTACAATCTCGGTGTTGCCATTCTTGCCCATCCAAATACCTTGGCCCGTACTTCCCTTGAGATATCAGAGGATACATTCAACCATAAACCAATGATACACCGTTGGGTTTTGTATGTGTTGACTCACCTGGTTCACGGCGAAACAAAGATCAGGCCAAGTAATAGTCAAATAGATTAACTTTCCAACTAGGCGTCGGTATTGTGTTGCATCCACAAGTGGTTCATCATTTTGCTCCCGCTTTCGATTGACCTTGTAGCCATCCTCTAGCGGTGTCTTGGCTGGTTTAGCTCCTAACTTTCCTGTTTCACTCAAAAGATCAAGTGTGTACTTCCGTTGGGACAAGAAGAGGCCATCCGGAGAATGACACACTTCAATACCTGGGAAATACTTTAGTTCTCCAAGATATTTAATGTCAAAAACTGATTCTAGATAGGCTTTTATAGAGGAAATATCGTCCTTGTCATCTACAATAATGATCAAATCATCAACATATATAAGGACTGCTACCATTCCGCTGGAGCTTTGAAGAGTAAACAATGTATGATCCGCCTCAGACCTTCTAAAGCTCCGGTCCTTGAGAGTGGTGCTCAACTTATGGTACCATACCCGTGGAGATTGCTTGAGGCCATAGATGGCTTTACGAAGTCTCAAGACATTTCCGGGTGTAACTTTGTCTTCAAGGCCGAGAGGTGGATGCATATACACTTCTTCTTCAAGCTAACCTTGAAGGAGTGTGTTCTTGACATCAATCTGCCAAAGCTCCCAAGAGAGGTTAGTAGAGTTTTGCAACGGTTGCAAACGTGCGGTGTAATCTTCACCATAAGTTTGAGTGAACCCTCTTGCAACTAGGTGAGCCTTATAGCGTTTTATCTCCCCATTACTCCTATATTTGATTGTAAAAATCCACCTTGAGCTCACGGCTTTCTTTCCTAGTGGTAGACTTGATTTGTCCCAAGTATGGTTCCTCTCCATAGTACTAGTCTCATCTCCTACGACATCACACCACTCTTTTCTTTCTTTAGCCTCTTCATACGTCTTGGGAATCTGTTCAAGTTCAATTTTGCCAAGAAAAGTCATATGTTCAGTGGGTAGAAGGTCAAGAGAACAAACCGCTTGTATTAAATGAGCCACGGCTTGATGATTGTAGTAGACTCTTGTGTTTCTAATTCGTGTGCTCCTACGAAGAATTGAAGCTTCTTGTGGATTTCGTGTCTCATTGGAGCCATGATCTTCCATTGTCGTAACTTCTTTCGGAGCCTTGGTTCTAACTCATGTGCTCCTCCAAAGAATTGGAGTTTCTTGTGGATCCCATGTCTCATCGGATTGAACCAGCATGGGTACAATTGGCTCGGGTTGTTCATACACTTCTTCTTCCTCCGGTTGAGCCTCGTTGAAATCACCTTCACCCTTATGTGTAGGTTGGCCGAGGTGTTCAGGAAGTAACCGAAGCAAGGCCGCACGATCTGTGGTTGAGTTAGAGAGATCTTTTAGGTTTTCCCATTCAACCTTATCAAAGTAACCTTGTTCCTCAAGGAACTTCATGTCCTAAGACACATAAGTTCTATTGTTGGTAGGATCATAATATTTGTAGCCTTTTTGGGTTGTTGAATATCCAAAAAATATGCATTTTGTGCTCTTGACATCCGATTTGCTTATTTGTTCTCCTAGAATCAAAACAAAACACACACACCCAAATACTCTCAAGTCATCAATATAGGGTTTGTTACCATTGTGTACCTCAAATGGTGATGTATCTTTCGACACATTTGTGGAAATTCAGTTTATAAGATAGCATGCGACCATCACCGCATCTCTCCAATACTTTTTGGGAACCTTCATGTGAAACATCATGGAGCGTGCTACTTACAGGAGATGTCGATTTTTGCGTTATGCTACTCCATTTTGTTGTGGTGTATAGGGACAACTTGTTTGATGCAAGATTCCATGTTTGCTTAAGTGTTCTTTGAATTTGGTATTTGTATATTCCCCACCATTGTTCGATCTTAGTACCTTAATTTTAGCATTGAATTAGTTAGTTACATAGTTTTGAAAGTTTAGGAATGCATCAAACACTCGGTCTTTTGAAAAACAGTAAAGTAACCCAAGTGTATTTTGATTTTTCATCAATGAACGTAACAAAGTACTTGAGGTTATCCCTAGACACACATGGAGATGTCCACACATCCGAATGAACCAAATCAAAACAATTCTCATAAATAATACTAGAATTCGGAAAAACAGTTTTACAATGTTTGCCCAAAATACAAGCCTCACAACTTAAGCTATCAAATGAAACATTAGGCATCATCAACTCTAAAGCATGAGCATGGGGATGACCTAATCTAGCATGCCTAACAACATTCAAACAACTAACAACATTAGAGCTAAGTAAAGATAAGATAGGGGTATTTTGCAGAAAATCCTCAAGCACATAGAGATCATCCTTGGTTCCTCCTTTTCCAATAAGCTTTCCACTCTCAATATCCTGAAACCAAACATCATTAGACCCAAAAATAGCATAACAATTTAGGTCAGAGGTGGTACGTTTCACGGATAACAAATTTGAAGTGAACTTAGACATATAGAAAGCTTTGGAACGATTCTCAAATAACCGTAAACTACCTACACCTTTTAAAGGAACTTTCTCACCATTGGCTAATACCACATTACCCAGAGTTGGCTTAATATTTTCTAGGAAGTTCGGGTTGCTTATCATATGATGCAAAGCACCCGAATCAACAATTAAGCCCCTACAAGGTTTATGAGTAAAGTAGGTAGTACCAGATTCTTTGAGAGAGGAAATGACTTTCATTAAAACGTCTAAATTAGACTTCTTCACCACTTCACTCAAATTTGAAGTCATGGCTGTTCCATCACCTTGCTTCTTGACCGATGCTTCTCCTTGGTTGGATGAGCTCGGTTGGTTGCATTCATGGTTGACTTCTTGAGATATGTTGGCTCGAGGATCCGTTTGGAACTTTGTGGGTTTGAGATGAGGGTGAAGAATCCAACATTTATCTTGAGTATGACCGGTCCGCTTGCAATGATCACACATGAGGTTCTTCTTTTTGTCTTTTCGCCCAAACATCACTTTGTTAGCCAAATTAAGCTCTTTCTTTCCACCAAAGAGACCACAATGACCCTTGCTCTTTATGAAGCCGAGAACACACTTCTTTAAGAGTTGGAAGTCTCTTGTCCCTAATGACATGTTTGATGAGGTCGTTGAACACTGGATTTAGAGTGAGAAGAAGGCTAAAGACCTTGTCTTGTTCACGTCTTTCTTGAAGAATCTCCGGGTTTGTGGTGCTTGGTCTTAACATGTCATATTCGGCCCACAAGGATCTCCATGTCCCAAAGTGTTTAGAGAAGTTGAGTCTTCTTGTCGGAGCTCATTGAGTTCCTTTAGAACTTCGAAGACACGAGTAAAGTTGGAGATATCTCCAAAGACTTTCTTGAGAGTGTCCCATAATTCTTTGGCACTTTCACAATAAGAATACGCTTCAAGGATGGAGGCTTCAAGGGAGTTTTGGATGATAGTTATGACAACTTGGTCTTCTTGGTACCATTTGTCTTCTTCATCGAGCTCTTCCTCTTCTCCTTGGGTTTCTTCTACGTCAGAGTAATCCTCAGTTTTCTTTGGAGGCTTTGTTCTCACAATGTGTCTCCAATAGCCACAGCCACAACGAACAGTCTTTGCAGTTCTGGCCCAATCAAGGTAGTTTCCTCCCTGGAGTACAATAGGAATCACCAAAGCTTTGTTGTGTTCCATGATTTGAGAGAAGGATAAGTCTAAGAACCGAGAGAATAGATAAACGAACTAGCGAGTGGAAGATTTGAGAGAATGAGACAGAAAAATAGGAAGGCGAATGGAAGATTTAGATGAGACCAAGCTCTGATACCATGTAAGATTTTCAAGCAAAATATAGAGAAGAATGAGTAGTTTTGGTTCTTAGAAAGATAGAGTCAAAAGAATCCATTTTCATTACATTCAACAATGTAGGTTACAATCCTTTTTTAGGCAATTATAAGAAGGGACCAAGTGTAAAACCCTAGCCGCTTTGTCTCCTTGAATCTAGAGACAATCATATCCCAAGGTACAAAGTCATCCCAAGATGATAGTGACATCTCATTCTCGTCTCGGGCTTGGCAAAAGTGAAAGGATCACATGTTGTCCTTAAGCTCCAACGGTCAAGTCTTCTTTTATCCCTACCCTTTAAGATCTAACTACAAGTAGTAACTTGATGCAAACAATTACAAACTTCAAAAGCTTTATTCTGGGTCGCGTTGAATTTTCTGAGCTGTCGTTGACCATGCCGCTGGATCGTCCGGATACACCGGCGGTACGCTGAAGATCTTCCCGCGGTACATGCGGCCTACCTCGTCATGCGGTACATGCAGCCTCATCATGTGGTACACAGGGAAAGACTTACCGCAATACACGTGAACTCTCCTGCAGTACATGCGGTCTCGTGTTGCGGTACACTCCGCCTTGTCCTGTGGTACACGCGGCCTCGTCCAGCGGTACACGCAACCTCAACCCGATTACTTTTTGCGATCGGTACGTGCGATCCGGAGATAGTCACGACCCGATATGATTCTTCTTTGACCCAATGATAGTTTTGTGGCCTTGATAGGTCTTGATCAATAAAAATAATTACCCAAATCAATAGAGTACCATTTGAACCTCTTTATTAATACATGGATCCGTCCCTTTATTTGTCGATCCAAGTTTTGACCCAAAAAAAGATGTTTAACCTTTCCAAATTAATTTTTGTGACAAAATAAAACCTCTCCAAATTAATTCAATTCTATTTCAAATAAATAAAAAGAAAATAGAAGCGGTGATTGAAGAAATAGTAAGAGAAGCTAATAACTCAACATTACATGCGTTAAATAAGGCTATGTTTCTCAAATCAGTGTTTGTGGTCATGGATCGTCGTTTGGACGATATAACTAAGTAAACATTTCTAGTAAATATGATGAAGTTGATTTTCTATATTTTACAAAATTGTTAATATCTTCAATTATCTTCTATATAATAAAAAGATAATGTTTTGGTAAACTACAATTTCCTGATGTGTTTATATTACGAGATATTCTCTTAGGAATTCGTTAACAAACTAGAGTGACAACGAGGGTAATTTTGTAACATTAACTTTCGTAGAGTATTAATATCACTTCAAATTTTATGTAAACTTATTTATTACAATATCACTGTCATTCCAAAAATAATTTATTCATATACTAAGATATTTTATTTTTAAGTCTCTTTAATTAAAATATTTACTATGATAAAATACTAAAATATAATTAAAATAATAAGAAGTTATTATTTTAGAATATATTAGATCACTCTCTTAAAATCTTAATTTAAATATGTTGATTATTAATAAATTAAAATAAATTTCCTTTTTAACAAATAATAATATAACCAAAATTTACATTATTATTTAAACTATAAAATTAAAATTAAAATTTTATATAATACTTAACAATAATTTAAACTTTTAAATTTATAGACTACGTAAAAATAATTTAAATTTTGAATTTTTATAACATTTTAAAATAATCTGGTATATATATATTCTATTAATCCATTAACATTTAAAATAACTTTAAAATGAAATCTCAAAAATAATATCTCACTATATATGAAATATATATATATATATATATATATATATATGAAATTTAAGTTCAGAACAAAAAATATGTTCCATAATATTTAAAGAAAAACTATACAACTTACTAAATAATATTATATTATAAATGTGAGTCAAAAATATGTATATTGATATCATTGGTCATCATCTATTATATAATATATTACAAATTTATTTGTAGTATATTAAATACAAATAAAATTAATATACATTTTCCTATACAAATTAAACCATTTGATAAGAAAACGATAAATTAATATCATAAATTAATATAAATAACTACATATCCATATTTTCATGCATAATTTGTTATTTATTATAGATATGCAGTTAGAGAATAATAAATTAGACAAATACAATTGTTTTCAATTCCAATGATCATCTTATTTATTTTTATCCCATTACTTAAAAAATTAGACTCTCAATTTATTTTTTTAACTGTTCTCAAAATATTTTTTTTTGGTCGAGAACAAAATATTTTATTATAACATTTACACTTTTAGCTTATTAAATTATTAATATAATAAAATAAATATTTCGTCAAAATCATTTTTAACATATTATACCCTTAATATTATATACTAACTTACTTTTAAAAATATTAAATATTAATAAAATTTAGCAAAAGTATTCTAAAAATTAATTGCAATATCCCATATTTGGAAGGATGCGTTGATTTCGGACCACAGTCTAAGAAGACAAGTGGGACAAGGCTCTGCTTTCTGCCTGTATTTGACAGTAAATCAGTTAATTGATCAAAATATAAGGTTCTTGACATAGGCACTTGTGAACCAATTTTTTTGATCCACAAGATACGAGATTAATTCTAGGGATCCCAATTCCAGGAAGACAAAGGGCATATTGGCTAGGTTGGTATTTTATAATGACAGATAAATACACCGTAAAATCAGGATACTTGAAAGAAAATAACATCTCTCTCCAGAATGTTGGACAGTTTGAGCCATCATTTTAGACACGTCAATCCCAAGTTTGGAAGGTTAAGTGTCCTGTAAAGATGAAATATTTTATGTGGCAAGCTATATCTTGTCATGTGGCGGTCAAACCTAACTTCCTGAGGAGAGGTATAGATGGTGAGGAAATATGTAGTAGATGTGGGGCAGATTCAGAGTTGGTGAACAATGTGTTTTTAGAATGTCCTACATCAGTTCAATCGTGGGCTATTTCGAGAGTTCCTTTAGAGCTAGAATTCTTCCCGAATCCATCGATTTATTCAAATATAGACACTTTGTTTGGAGGATTCTGATATAAGTGGGCAAAACTAGCTTTCTGTGGCTACTTTGGTACTTATGGAAAGCAAAAAATGATAAGGTAGTCTAAAATATTGATATGGACCAGGGATATTGTTAAATATGCAGAAGATGAGTCACAAGCCTAAATTAGGGGAGTTTCTTCAATGTATGATTTAGAAATCCATCTAAGATTTGTAAATTCTTTGATTTAAAAATCATCAAAAAGTGAATGTTTCAAATCCAACTCAAAATAACATGTATTTTGCAAAGATTTGAGTATTTGTATTTTTAAGGGAAATCCACAATCAAATCCACTCAAATTTATTAAAATAACAAATACATACTCAAATCCGTAAGGTTGAATAATGGGTGATTTTAATTAAGATTTATAAATGATAGGAACAAAAACTGGTGATTTTGAGTAGGATTTACAAATGACATAATCAATAACACATGATTTTGCAAGGATTTCTAAATCCATTAAAATATCACATTGAATAACCCCCTTAGTCTATCTCAAAGGACATATATGAAAATATCTACATCACAGAAAGGGGTGGAGCTGAGTGTGGAGGTGGTGTGATGTGATCCCACTCGATCTACTCTAAAGCAAAGGCTGGACTGATGCAATGAAAGGAACCGAATGATGTAAATTTAATGATTGATGCTGGAAATTGATTGAATGGCAACTGATATGTGTGTGAATGAATGAAGAAAAGCCGTGAATGATGAGGATGAAGGTGATGGCGACGCAAACAGAAACTCGGTGATGATGATGATGACGTGATTAAAGGTAGAAGATGAAGATGATGATGACGTGATTGAAGGTAGAAGATGAAGATGATGATGACGTGATTGAAGGTAGAAGATGAAGATGATGATGACGTGATTGAAGTGAAGGTAGAAGATGAAGATGATGATGACGTAATTGAAGGTAGAAGATGAAGATGATTTCGATTCAGAATTATGAAGGAATTACACTTATGATT
>WJSH01000539.1:6714-19692 GCA_009757365.2 Lepidium campestre | reverse complement strand
TGTGTGACCATTGCAAGAAGAAGGGTCACATCAAAGACAAGTGTTGGCTCCTTCATCCTCACTTGAAGCCGGCTAAGTTCAAAGATCATCCAAGGGCCAACATGACACAAGAGGTGCCGGATGAACAAGAAGGCCCGAGCACATCAAACCGGGAAGCGGCTCACACAAACTCTCAAGAAGGAATTCTCAAGAAATCCGACATTGAAGCTCTCCTTAAGCTCCTTAAGGACTCCGGTATCACCTTTCTATCCCATAAACTTAAAGACTCATTTGTTATTGATTTGGGGGCAACTCACCATATGATTAGTAATCCTAGTCTTATTGAGAATGCTAAACCATCTTTAGGAAATGTTGTTATTGCAAATGGTGATAGAATACCGGTTAAAGGGGTCAGAAATTTAAAGCTCTTTGATAGAAAAATCTCTTATAAATATCTCATGTGGTTAGAAATTTTTAGTGGGCCTTCAGATTGAATGGTTCATATATCTATTGTTTATGAATAGAGTTAGTTGGTGTTAGACTTTTTTCTCCATCGTTGATGGGAATGTTTGTGGGCAAACAAAATGGATTTATTTTACACTAAAACATTTTTTTATCTTTCTTTTTATTTACTCACTTAAAATGGGCATTTGAGGACTTTGACCTTTTATTGGGTATTAGAGAGATTGATTTTTGATATTTACAGATCTTTAGATCAGTTAGTGGACTCATTTCTTCTAGTAAAAATGTTGTCTTTACCCCTTGGAGAGATCTCTATCTCAATATCTTGTAGATTTGGGTATGATTTTATTAAAGCTCATTACCTTCGGTTTATTGAGTTCATGTGTGTGGTCACCTGCCTTCGAGGCAACAGACCCGAGAGGTGTCTTCTTCATTGAGATCGTAGTTCCACCTTCTATCCAAGATTCCTAGAGTGTTAAAGTTTTCTCCACCTGGATGTTTAATTATGTTTTTTCTTACTTTGGATTTAATTTACTTTGCTTCTTAGTATTGGTGTAAAACTCTAATTTAATTAATAGAAGCATTTGAGTGACAAAAAAAAATGGAGGAAGGCTTGTGTTAATCACAAATCATCTAATTGCTTAAATCTCTGCAGATAACGACTAAGATAACTTAAAAAAAAAAAATTCAAGAGCCCAATCAATCAATTCTAGAAAAACTATGAAGATTCGAAATCATGAAATCGAAAAGTTAAATCGCCTTGGAAGAACGTGATTTGAGAGAAAAATAGGCAGAAAGAAGAAATGAGAAAAATGGCAAGGGCAAAGATGAAATTTAGACAACTTAAAGGGTAGTTTTGCAAAAGGGTTTTGGATGGTGGCATTTTTGCAAAAAAGGGCATGGATGAAAGGGTATTTGGGCTTATCATAAAAGATATACCACAATAACCAATAAAAATAATCTTTATTAATGGTCTCTGGATCCCGCTAGAAAAGATAATCCATATTGGAAACCATGTTATGGAAATATATCAACTTCCATGTTTGCACTCCTTGACATTCAAACAAAACATGGTTTATCGACTCATCCTAAACTCCACATCTATTGCAAACTTTGTCATAGTTTATACCACGATGGCGTAAATTATTATTGACCTCTACATAGCCCAAAATAGCATGCCAAATTAAGTGTCTTATCTTTGAATGATATTTCAATTTTCACACATGTGCTTAAAGCATCTGTATAGTTTTCCGGTAAGACTAAAAATAACATATATATGTATGTTGCATAGCACGGATCATCATCTACGTTCTTATTAACTAATTATAACATGTGTCATATTACTAAACTAAACCGTATGACTAACGAACACATGTAATAAGAACCTACAACACAAATGTTATTTAATCTCATAAACGCCCTTGGCCAATTATATGTGGTTCTTTAACTTTGATTATCTTCCTATAATGCTATCTCCATAGCATATTACATCCTTATTAAGGAACCTTACTAGAATTCTTAACTGGTGCAAGAATATCATGGTGAGTTCCAAGTTTCTCTTTAGCAACATTTTCAACCTTAGATGTAAGTATGTTAAGTTGCTTCTTTCACTCATAAACCACTTCAGCTCTCTCCTTCCTCTTTGTCTCATGCTACTGTTTATTAGGACATCCAATACTGTTAATGACTCATAAAAACTTATAGCTAAAGATTTTTCGTTCTCTCTATTACATATGAGTGAACAAAACTAAGACACACTATAGTTGTTAATAACAAAAGCTACTATCAACTAACACCAAACAATCTAAGTGTTTAATGAAGCAATGGGGACTAGAAGACAAACAACATGTACCTTGATGGTGTCATAATTTTTCCACCTAACATTAGAAGAAAGACGGCCCAAGAGACACTGTTTGTGGCCAACTTGAAGCCTCATGATTCTGAAGAAGGAACAAGGGTGACCATCAAATAAAAGAAGCAAAAAAGAAAAAGAAAAAAAACCAAAAAAGAAAGTGAGTAAAAAGGCACAAACCTGAGAGCATCGGGGATGACCATACCATCATCTTGATTTTGTCATAGGTTCAAATACCTTTAAACGAGCAAGTGCATCAGCTCCATACTTTGTTTTGTATGAAATCATACTGCAAAATCACAATATAACAACTATCTCAATCGGCTATAATAATCACGATCTAAATGCACTGAATCATACTAAAATCTCAAAATACACCAACTATCTCACTCAGCTACACTCCAAAAGCTTTGAATAAAACCACTAAAGATTCACTCAAGATTTTTATGAATATCTAGGATTATAAACTCGAATCAAATGCACATGGATATCTCAATCAAGAACATTCACTCTAGAAATGTTACTCTCTAATTCAACCCAGTAACCCGATTTTAAAGTATATTTGCCATTTTTTTTTGTAAAATATCAACCTCAATTATCATCCTTATCTATCCAAAGAATATGCAGATCCAAAATTAGATTTGCATCATGAGGAGACATAAACTGGCGAATCGACACCTCTCTCCAAGTCCGACAGTTAGGATCAATTAATTGGTTCATCTATTGTTACTTAGAAGCAATGAAAAAATGTTTCCATAAATAAACAAATACTTAAATTTCACATATGTAATCATTTTATATAATAATAAAATCAAGAAACAAAAACAATTACACAAAAACAAAAACAAAAACAAAATAAAACTATAAAATACTAAAATAAAGTGATCAATTTGGTATAAATCCCAACAAGAGCTTATCCTTTCTCTCTCTTATCCCACGAAACTTGCAGATATTTTCGTTGATTTCGATATACCTTTCCAACAATCGGTTTTTCTCACCGCCGCCGGAAAGGAGCTCTCCACGTTATGTTTTTTCCCCTCCAACCAATTTCGCATGAAGGTTAGCGCTCACACAGACGATTTTGGTTGTCTTTTTCCTTTATCGTTGCCAAGTTGACTCGTCGGTGGTTCGACGACTCATACATCACCCGAGCTCCTGCAGATCTCACTAGAGGACGGCGATTTAAGCTGTGAAGTTGGGTCTGGTCATGTTTGTCTTTGCTACCATCTTTGAATCCCTCCACTTCGTCTTCGCTGGTGCTTCCTGGCAAGTTCATGCCGTGTTCTTCCACCTAGTTGTCGTTGACTCCTTCACCTGGTATGTAGTTCAAGGACAACTGTTGTCTAGGTTTGGGTCATCTATCATTTAGGTTTAGTCATGTAGCATGCCTAGGATTGGTTTTCGGTAAGGTAGTTTACCTGTTTAGCGTGTGTTGTTCTCTTCAGAAGGTTCTGGTTTTTGTTTGGTTTATGTGATTCTTCGTGTATGTTTATTCGGTTGAACCATTCACGAAGCTGCTTTAGATGTTGGAGCTCTGTCATTCCAACCCGTTTGGCTGGCTATTGAGGATCTCTAGACTGTCCGGCATCATATGTGGTGATGGTTGTTGCTATACTTCCAATGTTGGCTGGTTATCTTCTGAGAACAAAACAATATGTTTTTTTTCGTTGGTTTATGTTTGGAATATGTAGTTTTAGCAAGGATATATGGTTTTATATAGATATATGGTTGTATCGCTGGTTTTTGTTTCCGGTGCGGTTTTTCCATGGAACTGCAACTTTCTTTGAGTCATCAACCTTTAATTAAAGTCTATAGCTTCTTGTCCTAGGTTGATGTTGATTGCCTTTTAGATATTGTTTCTCTGTATTTAGAGTTCCAATATTCTAGATAATAGGTCATGGACTTTTCAATTCAATCCATTTATTTTTAGGGAATTTTATCTATCATGCCCTCTTTGCAGAGTTATTTATCCAAAATGTCTCCTTTTTAAGACCTTCTCCCGCCTACCCCTTTTGCAAGGCGAGAAGACAGAATTGCCCAGTGAAAAGATTATAAACGGTTTAATGAGGCTGACCTTTTTATTGGGGCAGGGATGCAGGCAGCCTTAGTGTAAAGACTTTTGGAGAAGAGGAAGGGACGTATCTCGTAACTAACAAAAATCTTATTACCGAAAGTAAGAAAAAGAGAGGAGAATACGAGATTTCAGCCAGTTTTGAAGGCAAAAAGAGAAGAGTTTGAGAAAGGTTTGTCTTTCTCCTAGATTATTGGAAAAATGTTGTCATTTTGTTTACACATTTTGAAAGATCTGTGCTTTTTGACGACGAAGTGCTAATTTTAATAGCATAATTAGTTCTCGAAACATTACAGTGTTTGGGTAAAAATAGAAAGAGGTTTGTCCTTCTAGAATTGTTTGTCCTTCGATTAGTGTAAAGTTCTTGTCATTAGGAGTGAATTACACATTTCGAAAGAACTGCAGGTTATTTTGACACATGCAAAGGCGTGAGTCTGGTTTTTATGTAAGCATTTACAGTGTTTGGCCAAAAATAGAAATAGATATAGTAGGAATATTTCATAGATTAGTCCATCTCATCGTGAACTTGTCTTAAAGTTATGGAAGAACTTGAAGTAATTAATGTGGAAATATGGGTTGCATGACAATGAGAAGTAAAATCAAAAACACTAAAGCATAAGTCGTTGATCTGGAGTTACTACCTGCAGGCTGCTAGCGAAAGGAAGATACCCAGGGGATGGGAGGATCAACGCGTATTCAAGGCCGTAATTCTTACTTGACATTGCTGAAGTGTTTGAAGGGACAGAAGAGTTGGAGTACTTAAAAAACTCAACATTTGGCAAGCTTTTTGATCTGACTGTACGTAGGAGTTCAATTTATGGGAGACTTTTTCATAGTATGATGTGCTGTTCACTTGTCACGCAGAAGAAGCATGAGATTTGGTATGTTTTTGGTGGCAGACCTCTACGTTTCTCGTTGAGAGAATTCGCAATCATTACAGGCTTGAATTGCAACCTATTCCCAAAGTTTGATACAATAATGTCATATCAAAATCCAACTAAGGGACATGAGCCATACTGGAATAAACTTTTTGGAGAAGAGAGTGATTTCAAAGTTGAGAAGATAGTAGAGAGGCTAAAGAAGGAGAAACGCTTACCGGAAGCAAAGAGGATGCCTAGAACTAGAGCATTGAGAATGGCTCTAATTGTTAGTGTGGAAGGAGTTTTAACATGTGCAACATCTAAGGTAAAGCCTAGAATGCAAGTGGTAGAGATGGTAAAAGATTTAGAGTTGTTTGAGGCTTACCCTTGGGGAAGAGAGTCATTTCTCATGACGCTGAAGACGATTAAAGTTGGAGAAAGGGTTGAATGTGAGGATGCCCTCGTTAAAAAGCGGAGACAAACACACACATATGCACTTGGATTGCCAATTGCGCTCTAGTTGTTGGTCTTCAAATGTATACCAAAGCTGACAGACCTTTTACCTCATGTTGAAGAAGAAATAACATTTGCTCAATCGCAACTAAAAAGATGGGCAATTCTGAGATTATTCCATAACACAAACATATTGGAAGTGGAAAATAATCCTCAGGTAAGGGTTATGAAAACATTCAATTCCATTACAAACTATGTTTTTAATGAGTTATTTGACACTTCTTTTTTCAATTCATATGTAGCTTGAAGTGGAAAGCATATTAGAGGACGATACAAACGACGATGTGACTTGGGAAGACGAAGTGGATGATTCGAGTGTGAACTATCTCCTAAGCATGATTGAAAAAGGAGTGACTTTCAGGAACGATTGTTGGCGAGGGGTGTGTGATAAAGAGCCAGTATTGGTAGCTCAAATGCCATTGAAATCATCGCCTAAGGTGGTTGTGAGTAAGGGAAAGGAGAAAAATGTTAGAAAAGCTTCGAAAGCAAGGGTTGGTAGAACTTCTCGTAAAAAGGATCAAGAAGTTGGAGACATTGAGTGGTGGTTGTAGATACTATTTAAATATTTGTTGCTTCTGATAACGAATAGTTTTGGAGCAAGATTGGAGAATATGTGGTGACCATTTTAGAGCAAAATGGAATACTTACAAAGGGATGAGAAGAGCAGTCCTTCTTCCTCATCAAGAGAGTTGGAAGAACAGACAAAGGCGAATGAAGATAGGGGATGGGAGCGGTATGAAGGTGTTAATAACGTACTCGTGAGTTTGCAGAAATCTACAGAGGAGGAAAACACATCTGCAAATGAAGTAAAGGGAACGAAGAACATGAAGGGCAGTTAGAGTGAAGAAAGTGATGAGGAAGAGGAGGATAAATGTGAAGGAGAAGAACATGTGAATATGTTTAGAAGGTTGAGAAAGTGTCATATTATTTTGTTTTAACAACTTATAAATTGCCAACAGGATGAAGATGAAACAAGTGGGGAGGGTGTGGACGCTAAGGATTAAGAACAGATTGTAGAGATATTGACGAAAGTAACGAGGTAGGTCAGAATGAAAAAGTACAGCTGCAAGTGGGTGATGGCAAAAAAAATGGGGAGGAGGAAAATGACAACAAAGAGGTAGGGCATGTGGACAAGGACCACATTGAGGTAATGTTAAATTGTGATGATTTTTGTAATTGTGTTTGCTAGAAAGGTTGTTTTAATGATTCATGAGTAACATGTAGTGCAAGGATGGCCAACAAAACAAAAGTGAGAATGAAGGAGCCATTTACAATATCAAGGTGTCATTTGACAATTTACTTTTGACAATAATTTTGATTAGTGGCCAGATGATGAAGTGGGTTTGTTTCTCATAACTGGTTGGAGGTGATGATAACAATTTTGACAAATGGTTTGTCTTCAGGATATCGGAGAAGAGACAAAAAAAGATGAGGACATGGACATAGAAGAACTCAGTGATAACCCTTCGGATTCACATGTACTAATGAGAAGTTGTATAGAAGTTATATAATTATCGAACCAATTCATGTCTTAATGTCTATGTTCTTTGCTTAGCAGGAAGAAGGGAGTTTGACAACAAGAAAAAGAAAGAGAGAAGATGAGAGAAAGGGTTCTGCTAAACTCTTACCAAAATGAAAGAGGGTACCACCTGTTAGATATGGGCATTCGGCAGAAAAGGAATGTAAAGATGGAAAAGACGCAAAACAAGGAAATGTACCAATTCCTACGTTAGATCAAAGTAGAACATACCTGAAGAAAAGATTTATCTCGCAGCTATCGGGGCATAAGTAAGTTATTAAGTAGTTCAATAATTTTGTAAATGTAATAATATACTAAAATATTTCACAATTGTAAGCGGTTCCTAATTGATGGGCATGAGGTGAAGAATAGCTCATTCTCAGAGCTTTATACACCTCGACAGTGGCTTGATACAATGGTAAGAAAAGTACCTCCTCTGTACTGAAATTTTTTTAGGCAACACTCGACATATTTCCTTCATAAATTACCTTCCCGTGTCATGCAGCACATGGAAACCCTTTTGTCAGTTTTGTGGTGTAGACATGAAGATGAATTAGTGAAGGCAAGAATTGCTATACTAGACACATGGTTCACGGTAATGTTGTGTAAAGATTGGGGACGGGTCAAGGGGATAAATATGAATGAGATTAGTAGTTGGAACAAGCTGGTACGGAACTACATTGAAGGAATGGTTACCAGACGACGACATAAGCTAGAGTGGTATGTGGATGTGGACACGGTTTACGCTCCAATGAATTGGAACAAAACTCATTGGGTTGCCCTTATTATCCGACTGAAAGAAGGGGCCATAGAAATATTGGACCCCATCAACTCACTAACCTCAATGAGGAAGATGCAGAACTACATGAAACCAATTATCGAGGCATTGCCAGTTGCCATTGGAGATATTTGTGGCATTGATAATCCGGATAGAAGTTTACCGAAAAGTTTTGAATATGTTAGGTCATTATAATGTTCTCAAAATGACTAGGTGGGAGACTTTGGTGCACTAGCAGTGAAGTTCATTGAACTGCACTCGCAAGGAAAGGATTGTGGAGATATATCAAATAAAATGGTTGACAACATCAGGCTACACTACGCTCTCAGTGTCTTCGAAGAATATGTGGAACCGCTAAATGTCGTTTAATACTAAATGTCTCTAATTTTAAAACTTTGGAATCTTTGTAAGGACTAGTTTATGATTTCAAGAACTATTTTGCTTATGATTTCATCACTTAGATGATATGGATGATTTATGATTATGGTTGAACATGGTTTTTGATAATCTGATTAGTTGTTATGGGTTAGGAACCACTTAACTCCGATGTATTATTGACAATGTTATTAGCTGTGTTGGATTAATTTTTTACTTAACCAGTTGGTGCCCCCAATTAACTTCATCATAAACCATGCATTTTCATTTTCAATCCATGACAGATTGAGAAGGGCGAATGAGTAAGAAAACGAAAGGATATAGAAGAGGAAGAATCTCTGGGGTTACACAAAAGTCTTCTGGACAAGAGACCTAAAAATAAGGAAAGTTAACAAAGACTTAGATAATGTACATGGACATAGATGAGAACCAAAGACCATTAAGATAAGGGTCGTTAAAGCGGGGGACATGGACATGTCCCTTTACATTTTAAACATGAACATGGACATGGACAAGATAATATATATTTGCAACAAACATAATTTTAGAGTTATAAAATTTTATGGGACATGGACATCCATGAACACAAGAGGGTAAACGTATTCATGGACATAGACGAGGACAAACAACCCCTAAAGATAAGGGAAATTAAACAAAGACTTAGAAAATAAATTGGGACATGGACATCCATGAACACAACGGGGGAGTCGTCAACATGGACATGGACGAGAACCAATGTCCCTTAATATATGATCATTGACATGGACATGACTCCTTTATATTTTAGAAATGGAGATCGACATAAACATAAACATAAACTGTGTCCATGAAAAGAATAAAACCTGCACAAGGAAGAATAAAACGATTACATTAACAAATAACAATTTCAAATAACATTAACAAAGACTTTGTGAATGTAATGGGGCATAGACATTCATGAACACATGGGGAGACCTTACCATATACATGGACATGAATATGGACCAATTTCCCTACATATAATGATTTCAAGATGGGGGGACATGGACATTGACATGAAGCAGATACGTTGTAACCTCTGTTCGAATACAAAACAAATTAGACATGGACATTTTGCTATTAAGACCTAGACTAAGAAGAATAGAATCATTACATTAACAAAGTTCGATAGCATTTATCGACAATATAAACAAAAACTTAGCAAATGTAAGGTGGAAAAGCGAAAGCATTTTTCCGATTACATCAACAAGATATTTTACATGGACATAATGAGTTATGATGGAAAGAAGACATAATAAGAGAAGTCAAAACAAACAACAGAACATAATCACCCTGAACCAAAGGAAACATTCCGAACATTGATTTTCAATGTCGCACTCTTCCCCTTCAGAATCGTCAAGGGTATCCAGATCGAAGTGTGTGCATGGTAGGGGTTTAAAGTACCGCCAAAGACCTTGGTATGTTTGGACCCTAACAGACCATATTGATTCGATTATATCGATGACCTCATCTGCAATTGCTTCAGCTAGGTCGAATGAACTACTCTCATCTGAAAACAATATCATGGTTTCTATACCATCCTAGTATTTACCAGCACCAATTTGAAAGAGGGAAAGGGTGAACGTCATTGCTTGGTTAATGGGTTGCTGATGGAGATCAGGAATAGAAAATTTGTAACCTTCGATTGTTGATTCTGTGAATACCCAAGAGAAGGTTCTTCTTCAGATTAATTGGTGTAAACGCTTTAATCTCAAGGAAAAGTCAAGGTAGAAGCTTACTGAATTTCATGAATCAAAGTCTAACCCTCAAAACAACGAGTATCTCTTCTCATATAGGAGATAATTATGTGAAAAAATAACTAAATTCCTCACAAGTAGGAATCACAAAGGAAACGCTAACAAACTGAAACAAATGTGATAAAATAAAACAGAGTAACTGAAAGTGGCGAAAGCCCATCTAGGCGATAGATATCCTTGAAAAACAATAGAGTAACAGAGACTGCATCAGTTGTTTTTTTACAAGCTATGAAGTGTGCCATTTTAGAGAAACGGTCAACAACAACGAAGATCGAGTCGTTTCTTCTTTGTGTGCGTGGTAAACCAAGAACAAAATCCATACTAACATCCATCCACGGTTGAGTTGGTATGGGTAAAGGTAAGTATAGGCATGCATTACTCGCGCCTCCCTTTGCTAACCGACAAACTCGACATCGCTCAACATAACGCACCACATCACGTTGCAAGCCCGACCAAAAATAACACGAGATCACTAATTGCAGCATCCGATCACGACCCACATGACCTTCATTATGTAGTTCTACAATTATTTGTGCTTCAAACTACTCACTGGTATATAGAGTTGATTGCCTTTAAACAAAAAGTCATCAAGAATTGTGTAATATGTTTGCATTCCTAGCTGCATATCACGGTGGATTGGCCCAAAATAATCATTAGTGTCGTACAAATCAGCCAAATAGGTAAATTCAGGGACAGTCGTATGCATAGTAGAGACTAAGCAATGTCGGCGACTAAGGGCATCATCGACTTTATTCATTTTGCCAGATTGATGACGAATGCAAAATGTGAATTGCTGCAAAAATGCAACTCAAGTAGCATGGCGAGTGGAGACCTTCACTTGACTGTCAAAATGTTTTAATGCATCATGATTTGTATACAAAATGAATTCATTATGAAATAGGTAATGTTTCCAATGTTTGATGGCCTGCACAATGGCGTAAAATTAGATGTCATATGTGCTCTAACGGCTTCGAGCACGACCAATTTCTCGTTGTAATAGGCCACTGGTCTGCTTGTTTGACTCAACACAGCCCCGATGCCCAACTTCGAAGCATCACTGTGTATTTCAAATGTCAAATTGAACTGATGCACAAATGCCAATATTGGTGCTGTTGTGAGTATGTTTTTGACGTTTGCAAATGCTGTTGCTGCATCGTTGCTCCACACAAACTCATTTGACTTCATGCAATCTGTTAGTGGTGTCATTATTGCGTTGAAATGCGGCACAAACCTCTTATAAAATGATGTGAAGCCGTGAAAACTCATGACTTCAGCTAATGTCTTTTGCTCTGGCCAATCTCTTATTGCTGCAACCTTGCTCATGTCCATTGTGAGTCCCTCGTTCAATACCACATAGCCCAAAAACAACCCTGCGAAACCTCGAACTCACACTTTTGTCGTGCAACAAATAATGCTTCACGCCGCAAAGTGAGCAAGACTTGTCGTAGGTGGTCCATGTGATCCTCCATACTTCACGAAAGACAAGAATATCGTCAAAATATACCACTACAAATCTCCCAATGTAAAGTCTGAGTGCTTGATTCATTACTCGCATAAAAGTACTTGGCGCATTGGACAACCCAAATGGCATAACTAGCCACTCAAACAAGCCTTCTCGTGTCTTGAAAGCTGTTTTCCACTCATCACCGGGCCGGATCCTAATCTGATGATACTCACTCTTTAAATCCAGTTTTGAAAAAACTGATGCGGTCCCAACTTGGTCCAATAAGTCATCAAGGCGAGGAATGGGAATACGATAGCGGATTGTGATTTTATTTATTGCTCTGCTGTCAACGCACATTCTCCATGAACCATCTTTCTTGGGAATAAGTAGTGCCAGAACAACACAAAGGCTCATACTCTGTCGCACATAGCCACGTGAAAGTCTTCTACTTGTTTGCTCAATTCTTCGTGTTCATGTGGGCTCATCCTATAATGAGGTATGTTAGGGAGCAATGCACCCGGGACAAGGTCGATTTGATGTTGTATAACACGAAGAGGAGGCAGTCATGCAGGTAAATCTTGTGGAAAAATGTCCACAAACTGATCCAGTAGCTCTAAAAGTCGTTGTGGTAAATTCGTTGATGGTGGTTGTGGTGTTGTTTTGACTTGTGGCAACAGTAACCACGCACCGCCAGACTCTTTCATTTCCTTCTCACACGCTGACACAATACACAACAACATCAGAGCCTTAGGTGGAGGTTGAGCTCATGATGAGTCCATTTGTGGAGGAGACGGGAAAAGAATAACGCGCTTATTGTCGAAGACAAAGCTATATGTATTGCGACGACCGTCATGGATAACACTACGATCATATTACCATGGTCGACCTAGCAGTAGATGACTGACATCCATAGGTGCAATGTCGAAATAGATCTTGTCTTTATAAAAAGCTCCAATCGATAAAGACACAAGGCATCGATGTGTAACTACAATTTCTGAACCAGATTTCAACCACATTAACTTGTAAGGTAGAGGATGAAATTCACGTGTTAAACCCAATTTTCCACAAGCTTTCTCTGAAATGACATTCAGTGAGCTACCAGAGTCAATGACAAACCTGCAAATCTTGTCCTTTACTATGCACGTGGACTAAAAAATATTTGTCCTCAACCAATGTTCATCCATAGAAATTGGTGAAAGGAAGACATGTCGAAGCATTAACATAGTTCTGTGATCACCATAAATATGTTCCTCCTGGAGCTCTGCGTTGTTGTCATGGTCAACATCCTCTGGATCAAACAGCTCATTGGACTCCCATTTTACCTCATCAGTCAACAAGCCTCGCCGTGTC
>WJSH01000537.1:309176-325552 GCA_009757365.2 Lepidium campestre | reverse complement strand
GTTTTTTTTTTTTTTTTTTTTTTTCATTTATTTTAATATGGTTAATCCTCAAACCATCTAATATAGTATTCAACAAAAATCTTGTGACAGGTACGGACCAGACCGTCCCAAATATTTAGGACCATTTTCGGAAAACACACCATCATACTTAACCGGAGAATACCCTGGAGACTATGGCTGGGACACCGCTGGTCTCTCAGCCGATCCAGAAACATTCGCAAAGAACCGTGAGCTCGAAGTAATCCACAGTAGATGGGCAATGTTGGGTGCTTTAGGCTGCACTTTCCCAGAGATTCTCTCCAAAAATGGAGTTAAATTCGGTGAAGCCGTGTGGTTCAAGGCAGGATCTCAGATCTTTTCAGAAGGAGGGCTTGATTACCTTGGAAACCCTAACTTGATCCACGCTCAAAGTATATTAGCTATATGGGCTTGTCAAGTTGTGCTAATGGGATTCATTGAAGGTTACAGAATCGGAGGTGGACCTCTCGGTGAAGGGCTTGACCCGCTTTACCCGGGTGGGGCGTTCGACCCGTTGAACTTAGCAGAGGATCCAGAGGCATTCTCGGAATTGAAAGTGAAGGAGCTCAAAAATGGTCGTCTAGCCATGTTCTCCATGTTTGGATTCTTTGTTCAAGCCATTGTTACCGGTAAAGGCCCGATCGAGAATTTGTTCGATCACATTGCAGATCCTGTGGCTAACAATGCTTGGGCTTACGCCACCAACTTTGTCCCCGGAAAATAGAGTTTGATTGATCGAATAGTTTATGTAAATTTTATCTTATAACATCTATCAATGCATTTAAGTATCCCAATATTCACTATGTTGCTTCCATATTCTTGGTTTGGTCAGAAACTCACGTGAGCTAGCAACTTAGCCCAAACACAAAAGTAGATTCAAAGACTAAAAAAAATGCGAAGCATAAGACACTTACTTATACTTAGATATATAATGAATAATTATGGTCCTAGCTATTAATAGTGACGCTGCTACACATCAACGAAGTTCCAGTATGTTGAGGCTACTTCCACTTACCATGGCTTAACAAGGATAGTGCTTTGGGGCGGGGAATGCCAAGTGACTCATTTGCGACCAGGAGAAATCAAAATATTTCAAAAGGTCTAGAACAAAACCGTAAGATGTAGTATCGGGTCGGTTCTTTTGGTTCTCGGTTCCGAAAATGTGGTAACTGATACACATAGGATTTAACCCTATCAATTTCCTACTGCAATTGCACAACAATCAAAATAGTATATATAGGGATCGAATCCACAGAGACCAAGAGTTACACTATCAACCTATTCGACTAACAATCAAGCTAAGACAATCGAGATGTTGTATTTATCAAGTGACAAAAACAAGAAGATAAGATTAAATTCAATTAATTAAAAAAACACCAAGTTCAGGGAAATACTTCAGGAAATCAGAATGATGAATTCAAGCATTATTCATAGAACAATTAAAACAGTCTTAAACTCAAATCACGCAAACTATAGCTAATCCACTTCCATGGCATCAACTACTTTATCTAACAACCTAGAATCCTAACTTCCGTTTGTTCTAAAAGTCCTAGACAAGCATTATAATCAAGTTTGATATGTTCACAAACTTGCCTTGGATCTACTTCCGCAGTCCAAGGACAATTGCTCACCAAATGGTTTTTCAGGTTATTAAACCATCACTTTTGGTGCATTAACAACCTAGAGATCAAGAGCTAATTGGCCAATCTCAGCTCATGCATTAAAATTACAGAAGGTGAAAAACCTTAAGATAGTCTCTATCTAGCTTACATTCATTCATTCAACAATCCCTAGGAATCCCTAAACTTGATTGAGAACTACTCACACATAATGGAATCAAAACAAACACAAGCAATAACAATTGAGCAAAACATGAATAACTGAAACTGTATCTAGGGTTTAGAAAAACTTCTCCAATGTAGAATACAATGATCATCAAGGGAGAAGAAAAATTGCCCAACAAAAGTAAGAAAAAGATGAAGAACAAGTGTTTGTGAAAAATGAAAAAATAAAAATGACCAAAGAGAAGCCATCTAGAGCAGTGTGGCTGCTCTCTTGTTTTATTCTTAGGGTTTTCTGATCCCTCAACATGAGTTGAGCCTCAAACAATTCGGCCCAACTGAATAAAATTATTTCTGGAAAAAACCTCAGCGCATCGGGATCGATCGATCTTAAATATGGTACCGATCGGTCTCCGTCTTTTTACTCGTTTTTCGCCGCTCTTCCTCTTATTCCCGCCTCCGACACTCCAAGCTTCCAAGTAAGCTCCAAATCACCTAAAAATGACTCAAACTTGCAAGAATGCGACACAACACTTCTAGGACTCTAAAGTGCAAGATATTAGTCAAAATGTGAGAACAAATGAATCATAAGTACCTAAACCAATATAAAAATAGATATAAAATCAAGCCAAAATGCATGTATATCAGTAACTAATGGGTACCAACTAAAATTCGGTTTGGTTCCAGTTCCAAATAGGTAGAACCGAGTTAGACCCGAAATAATATTGATTTGGTTCTAAATGGTTCAACCAAATACCCGTAAAAAATATGATTACTTGTAACTAAAAATACCCAAAAGTAACCAAAATATCTTTATTACTAATTAGTTTCGGTTATTATTTGGTTCCGTTCAGTTTTTGGTTAGCAATCGAATTGAACCGAGAACCGAAGTTACCTAAATATTGAAACCGAACGGTTCTTAGAAAAGAACCAGAACCGAACTGAATTTGGTATATCTGTTTCGCTTTATGTTTTTTGGAAAGAAAAAAACAAAATAAAAAACTATTTCTTAACTTTTGGTTGTTTATTTGTTCAAAATGTTATAATACTTTGTGGAGTAATATACAACTATACAAAGGTAACCACAAACGTTAATATTGTAACAATATCTAACACTATTTTTACAGAAAATTACAGTAATGAATTTTACATAAATGTGAGTCTACCAAACAATTGCATAAACTTTGAAATGACTACCAATTTCGGATTCCGAAGCATTTTCTAAATTAACAAAGAATCAACAATGTCAAAAACTATATACAATAGAAATCGAAATTGTTATAAGCAGAAGCAGCTTAATAACTGAAGAAACAAAGATCTGCTGATACAAAGACTCAACCACTGTTTACTGGATGGTCAAATGTAACAATACACTTTTTCTGTCTCTCTTTTCTCTTTTTCCTTTTTTTCACATTCTAAAACAAAAGAGGAAAAAAAAACTTAAATATATCTTTTGCTACCAACAAATATTAACGTCTCACGAATTGGCTAAAAAAGCCTAAACGGAGAAAAAGATTCACTAATAACCAGATCCAAGATCAAAAGATATGTTTCTGAGACAAAATTCAAGATTTACCTCATTGATGAATCTGTATTGATTGTTCTTCATCAGTTGCTGATGCTGCAATCGTCTCAGAAGCTTCTTCAATGGGCTCTTTGTTACTTTTATTGTTGTCATTGTCGCTTTCTTTGGTCTCTTGTTCATCCAAAGTATTGTTGTTGTCTCCAGAAACATTTGTGTTCACTGGTTCTTCCATAGAGGAAGAGGCCTTGACTTCATCTTCTGGTTTTGGGTCATTAGAGACAGAAGCGGACTTGCTTTTGCTACTAATGTGTTCACGAGAAGCAGAGAGATTATTACTGTTATTCTCTCTGTTGCTTTGACGTGTTACCCAAACGAGCTGCAACGTGTATTCTTGCCAACACTTTGCATTAGCAAATGCTTTCTCTGCTGCACCGCGTTTCACAAATGTGACACAAGCTGCACGGTTTTCGTTACTTGTTTCATGATCCTTGCCACTATCACTTGTTGCATTGTCTTCAAGTTCTACTTTTGAGACTTCGCCATAAGAAGAAAAATGTTCCTTTAAGGCAGCAACCTGGAAGTAAGAAAATAGTTCAAAGCATAAGTGAGTGAGTGACCTAATGATATATGATTTGGAAACTGAGACACTTTTGCACATTTAAACAGTAGAACAAAGGAAAGAGGACATACATCGGCTAACCCAGTTGGCAAAGGAGGAACCACTTTGATGGTAGTGGTTCGGTTGTCCAACTTATACCTATTTGCCATAGGAGTGTTCAAACTTGTGCTAAACGAATATGGTCTTTGCTTCAAGTTTTTTGAATCTAGCGATGGCGTTTCTGTGCTTAGTTTACTCGTGGAAAGTGCTTTCTGGATAGGCACTTTCTTATCTAACGATGACTCTTTTTTTGGTGATGCAATTGCAGATCCCGAATCAGAGGCTGTGTCTACTTTAACACGCTTAGAGTCTGGCTCATCTGCTTCTTCTCCCTTGACAACCGTACCCTGAGAAGATTAGAGCAAGATTATATGGACGCTGTCCGAATAAATCATTCCAACTCCATCTATGAGATGTTAAGTAAGACAGGAACAACAAATTTTTTCTAGTGTAGAAATCATTAGCTGGAAGACATCTAAAAGTAAATACAAATATATCACAACACACAATGTCTACTCAAATCTCTGTGTGCACCAAACTCGATTTTATATTAAAACAGAAGTCACATTCGCACTTGTCTAGCATTGTACACTTCTTTAATTTATAAAAGACACTTTTGAGTTTCAAATCCTCAGAACTCTTACTTCTACATCTGCTTAACTTTTTAGTAACTGCAAAATTGTAATTTCCTACAAAAAGGTATTACCGAGAATGAAGAAAAAATATGAAAAGAGATTTAGTTAGTTGTTCTTACTTGTTTTTCAAGTGTAGCCAGCTTTTTGCGATACTCATTACGCTTCTGCTCTAGCATTTCCTGTTTTTTCCGGAGTGTCTCCTTCAACCGCTCAAGAGTATCTGCTTTTTTCTGCTGAAGTGCCGTAACCTTGGGACCACCAGTGGCCACCACAGGTTTAGGCAGTTCCGAAGAGGATGGAGTTCCACCAGAATGGAAGGCAGGACCCTTTGCAATGGAAGATACATGGTTGCTTTTCAATGGTGCAGCAATGGGAAATTGGTTCTGCCCTCCAGAAGCTGCTATAGCACGACCCTTCATTGAACCACCATTGCCAGTAGACAGGCCATTATCAGGTATACTATCTCTATTTGCCCACCAAAGTTTGATAAAGCGGTTACCCATCACAGCATCAGGTGCCCTGAGAGCAGATTCAGCCTCTTCGCGTTTCGAGAACTGCACAAATGCTCGCTCACTATTTATTGGGATATGAATGTCAATAACTTTCCCAAATTTTTGAAAATGGGCAAGAATGAGGTCTCTTCTGTTGCTCTCGTGGGGAACGTTATTCACAAATAGGGTCCGCATTGCCTTTTGTGTTGGTTTCCTTGTACTGTTCATCGCATCATTTGAAGTATTTGACGAATCAGCAACTTTTGAAACAATTTCACCGACATGATTTTGTCTACCATGTCGGGATATATTAACTGGGACCTCCTTCAACTGATCTTCAAGACCAGCTGATGAATTTGACACGGCATCAGCTTTCTCTTTGGAATTTGATTTATTATTAGAACCACGCATTCTTCCCCAAACTGATTGACTAGTGCTTCTGGGGTCTCGAATACCACATGCATTTTCAGCGCCATCTTGGTTATTGTCATCAAGTGGAGCTATATTCTCATCAATTCCATGAGAATTTAGGGCAGACATCGCACCTGAAGTTTCACCAGCACTATTATTCCACAAAGGTTGATCAGGATCATAAAAGTCAGTTCCACCAGTACTAGGATATGCAGTATCCCCATAACCCAAAACATCAACTGCCATTCCGCCCTCGTTAATCCTCCCATGAGCTCCTTTAGTATTCATGAAATTAGCACCCCCAAACTGTGCAGGCACTGGTTTAGAAGAAGCTGCGAGATGAGGTGCACCAGGGACCGAAACGGGAAGGTTGAACTGTGATAGACTCTGCACAGATCGGAAATGACGGACAGTGTCATAAAATTGAAGCCATAAGAAATTTGTCATTCAACACAACGTATTTGATAATTAACAACCAAGATAATTTGCATCTACCAATTAGAATGGAGTTTGGCTATTTCTGAAAACCATGCCAAGTAAAACTAACACTAACAACATTAAGATGGTTAAATTTACGTCACTGAGAAGTACTCCCAAAGGGAATCAAGAACCATAGATGTCCTAAAATCTCCAGTTCATAATAGGATCATGCAAATTGTGTTGTTAAAGATCCAGCAAAATCTCTAGGTCCAATTGTATTATTCCAGACAAGTCCGATCTCAAAGAAGAAAACATACCTGAACATCATCCACCACAATACGATTAATTCCGTGCTCCATTGGACACATGTCCCCTCTGAGGCAGAAACCACGTTCCTCAAAGTCTCTGCATCGCTGGCGAGGAATACCCATGTTCATTGGTGCATTTAATGGCGGTCTTAGGGGCCCTTGTAAGTGATGGAAACCATCCAAGCCACCATTTGGAACTCCAGGAAGCATCCCAAAAGCAGGCCATGGTGCATTTTGCCCAGCTGAAACACCAGCTAGTCCCCTTCCTCCAAATATGCCTGGAGCCATAGATCCGACTTGAACCATATGAGATGAGAGATCAACAGGATTAAACCTGGAATCACGCTGGGCCCAAGAACCATAATTTCCTCTACCTCTACCAGGACCAGAGTCCCTTGACGACATTGGGTTTGACCTCATTCTTGGATTATCAAACTGTACACGTTGCCCTGATCCTGCCCCTAAAGGCCGCTTATCATGTTCACTAAACGAATTGCCATTTTCATTATGTCTATAATTTTTCCTGTACGGCCTTGAGAAAGCCTGATCTGAAGAATCTTGTTCCAAGGACTGAGACCTCGTCTCTTCTTTCCTACGGTGCTTATGGTTGCGATCGTCATCTTCGTCCTCACTAATCTCATGCTCCTCCTCAGGGTCACTCATACAATCGGGTGGAGATAAAACACTTTGCTTTGGAGAGGAAACAGAAAGTTCCATTGACCCAATTGGATAATGCAGAACTTCTTGTCTCTCATACAAAACTCTGATACAAGTTTTGGTGTCCCATCAGAATACACAACAAAAAGAGTAATATACAGAAACAAAAACCTAACGATCTAATTAACAATCAAAATGCTCAAACAAAAACTACCTATGCTTCATCTTCCCCTTAGTGATTATAAAGCAACAATAATCTCTCTCTAAATAGAATATACTAATGATTAAGCTCTTAATTCCCACAACAACTAGAACACCCCAACCAATTAAGATAATTTCAGAATAGTAATTATAACAAGCAGAAGAAACTTAGGGTTTATACGAACCTAGAAAGCTTAAGAAATTTTCATAAAGGGAAAACAAATCTTACAGATTCTCTCGCAATAATCAATGACTCCGTTCGCACTTCTTCACAGCCAAAAATCGGATTAAGGTCCGATAGTGTAACACGATGATAAAACCTAAATCAAAAGCAATGGATGGACATTTAAGGAAAAAATTGAAGAAACAAAGTAGTGGCGGAGGAAGAGATCGGAAATCAACCGCGGCCGAGATTCTTCGCCGTCGACGTTATAGAATTACAAAGAGAACTAACGTCGCCGATAGAGACTGGTCTCGTCGTTAGGGTTTGAAGGAACTGTGGAATAAGAGAGAGAGGCTATTTTGTTATCAAAAAATAAAGAAATTGCAAGTAAACAAAGACAAGGCGAGGACGACGAGAAGAGAAACTAGACTGGAAATTTTATTTTTGATACCCTTAAAGTTCTTTTAATTTACATAAAGATCCCATAAATTTTTACATTTTCGAAATCAGTATGAAATTAAAAAATTATAAATTTCAAGTCCTCGGGTTTTTTATCCAACAATTATGGAAAATCTATGACTAGATTTTGGAAGAGAAAAAAATTGAAGAAAATGTTTTGACGACATTAAATGATTATTTAAACACAAAATTCCATGTGAAGCAAGACAAGAACTAGATTAAGAAATTGAAATTTGTGTATTTCAAATAGAAATTATTCTTGTTATAGTTGTGAATATTCTTTAGATATAGTTTGATTAGATAATCCTATTACTTAGGGATATCACTGATTATATGTAACAACTTTTCCTTATATTTGAAGGCAAATACACAATTTTTCTCATTAGCAATTTCCATCTACTATATCTTTCATGATATCAAAGTACATCTCTTCTTAAAAAACCAATTCTTTCTATTTCTTCTCTCTAAAGAGTCTCCATGGCAGCTCCAACCCCTCCTAAATTTCGGCCCTTGATATCTCCGACAAAGCTTACAGAGTTTATAATATAAAATCTCACATTCCTATCTTTCTAGATCTTGAGGAAAATAACTATGATGCGTGGAGAGAACTCTTTCTCACACACTGCCTTAGTTACGACGTCTTCGGTCACGACTCGTTGCTACAAGCCAATGATAACGACATTGCTTGGAAAAAGAGAGATAGTATCGTAAAAATTTGGTTATACGGTACTCTCTCTCTCCCAAAATGTTTCAAGGATCGTTTTTCACAGGCTCTACATCTTGATAAATCTGGTTTTGTATTGAGAATCAATTCCGCAACAACAAAGACGCTCGTGCGCTTTGTTTGGGCAACAAACTCTGCACAAAGGAGATTGGTGATATGGAGATTACATATTAAAATGTTAATAGAATTTTAAAACATCTTGATTCAATAACATTAAAATTTGAACAACATTTAAATATTCATAACTTTATCTAAATATATAACCAACAACATCCCAAAAATTGTTTGATTGGAGATCAAACTCTCTACCAAGAATTAGAGGACAAATTCCATTTAAGTGGGGGAAATTGTGAGACTCAGCCCAATAAGTAAACAAAACCTTATGTACATGTATATATAAAGTTACAAGAGAACCCTAGAAAACCCTGAGGAAATCCAAAACTCTAGCTATCATCGTTAGTGTTGTTGTATTGAGATTTGGTTTTACTCATGTGAAGAAGAAAGGATAAACGAAGGGGTTAGAAGACTAGAAATTAGCTGAAATTTGGGAGATTTGCATAGATCGGATTAACCATGGGCAAAATAATCCAAAACCAAACTGAAACCCGATCCAAAATAAGAAGGACCGAATCCAAACTGAACCCGATGAAATACTCGAATGGGTTCTAAATCTATGTATCCAAAAAACCAAACTCGAACTCGAACTCGAATAAGAACCGAATGGGTACACACTATATTTTTTAATTAAATTTTAGTTTTTTTAGAGTATTTTTTTCTACTAAATCATTACTAATTTTGAATTTTTATAATAATTTGGATGATATACCCGAACCCGATATAATCTCGAACCGAACTCGACCCAAAATTAAAAATTTATGAATGGATCTTAAATCAATGGAGCAAAAACCCTAAACCCGAATGAATCTGATACGAACCGAACGGGTACCTGAATGCCCAGACCTAGATCAGATCTTCAAATAGAGAAACATCGAAAAACGTTTTCTTGGAACCATAAGGAGCCAGAAAATGATCAATTTATTGGTGGAAAACCCCGAGATCTAGTTTCTAGATCATGTTTTCGATCGGGATTTGGAGCTAAACTACATATGTTAAGCGTTTTTCAGTCAGACGGGTCGTTTGCACTTATTTTTCATTCAGACCAAGGTGAGGGTGTGATATGCGGAAATACAATATCATATTTATTTTTTGATGTTTAATGATGCATAAAGTATAGGGGTTTAATACAATGTTTGGTGTCATGTTTGATGATGTGTTTCATGTTGCGTGAGGTTAAGTAGAATATAATAATATATGGTTTGTATTATAAAGTATTGTGAGGAGATGAAGCGACAACCCGTGGATGTTCGGTGGTCGTGGATTCTGAGAGGAAGTGACTTGTTGTGGATGATCAGCAATAACTAGATGGTCGATGGTCGTGGATTCGAATTTAGGGATGAAGTGGTTTGCTATGGATGGTCAGCAATAACCGTGGAGGGTCGTCACTACAAGAAAATAGTCAATTTGCCACTGAAAGAGTGACTAAAAATTCAGTCGCAGATTTTGCCACTAATGTGCTACTGATCTGCGATTGATAACTGCAACCGGAGTTCTACCACCACCTTATCAGTGGTAAATCAGTCGTAGTGAGTTAGGTGTAGCACGTTTTGATCATTTGTAACTAATTGTACTTGAATGTTGCAACTGATTTTATTAGTCACACTTTGCCACTGCAATTCAGTGGCAAACTTTGCTTATATATACTCTCATCGCTTTCCCTTCCAAAACACACCAAAAATTATATAAACAAACACAAAATAAAGAGAAAAAAAAATAAGGAGACAATTTTTATTACACAAATTTCTGGGAGTGAATGTATAAAAGAATCGATGAAGAAACAAGAAACATATCTGCAGAATTCGCTGCTGGAGTAGATCAGTTCATGAGTTTTGCGGGTAATCAACCGCTAGCAGTCTAAAACCGGGGTATGTTTTGTTGTCCTTGTATTTCGTGCAAAAATAATAGAATACTTCCGGCGCGTAAAATTTCAAACCATATTTTTAGTAGAGGATTTATGCCTTACTACTATTGACTTTTATAAAAATTATATAAGTTTATATAATTTATAATGATATATATGATGATTATTTGTAGGTTTGATCGGGACGAGGACAAAATTTTACTGAATGCAATATCTAACATCATTAGAAGCGGGTATAAGAGTATGTGGCGTAGTTGGACGAAAACGCCAATAGAAGTACGAGAGTCTTTTTCATCAAATTTGCAGTAAGGATTTTATAACTTTTAAATATCATTTAGTTTTTTAATATAATATTTCCAATTTTTTAACAAATTTTTTTTGTTTAAATTTTTCAGCAAAAGTTTCATTGGGATATCGTTTATATGGAGTCAGTGCGGGAAGAGTTCGAAACTGTCTGCATTAACAGGATGAAAGGAATCACGACTACGGCTAAAAAGGGTGGAAAATGTCTGGTGTACATGGAGACCCACATCTAGGAAGCACTGGTTGCACACTGGCAGATAGAGGAAGCGAAGAAGAAGAGCGAGATTACCCGCAAAGCTCTTTTTTCTGATCGAGACAGTCTTGGACCATCTAAATATTGCACGGGACAGAAGACGTTCTATCGGGTCCACAAAGATCTTGTAAGTATTTTTTAATTTTTACATTTTTCTTTAAATTATTTAATAATTTGGGGGTTTTTTAGGAAAATGAATTAAAGCGAGATGCTGGGATTAGTGAAGTTTTCAAGAAGACGCATACGAGGAAAAGCGACGGGAGTTTTGTGGATCTTAAGGCGAAGAAGATTTTAGATGTATATGAGCAGAGTCTGAGCGAGAAGATATCGCAGATGGACAACAACACTGTTATGTCTGGCGGTACATCTCAGACTATCGAGCTAAGTCATGAGGAGAAGGACGAGCTTTTCCTTAAGGTATTATTTGTTTAACTTTTTTACTATTTTTTCAATTAGTCGGATCTAACCTTTTTAATTTTTATAGTCCATTGAGCCTGACCATAGAGGGAACCAATACGGACTCGAAATTCTCGCTAGGAAGTACTGTATTTCGAAGAAGAACAAGGGGATCGCCAGCTCTTCTACAGTGGCAGATACTATCTCTAATTTTGAGAAGAAATTCGTAGAGATGGAGGAGAACCATAGAGCAGAGATGGAGAACCACAAAGCAGAGATGGAGCTGCGAATGATACTTATTCAGCAGCAGAACATGATGCTCTTATAGTACATGCGGCAGAAGGACCCGACTTTCCCTGACTTGACTGCTATGCCTCTTCCTCCACCTCCCGATGGTTCAGGGACTTCAAGACCTAACGACCCATTCCAGGACGTACAATTTGACTATGATCCCAACGAGTAGTGATTTTCTTTATTCTGAACGTTTTTTTGTATTTCGAATTTTAAACATTATCGTTTCTAATATATATATCTTTTCAAACAAAATTTTATTTCAAATAACTAAATTTATAAATATTACAATTTAATATTAAAAATGCATTTATATTTAGAAACTAATTTTATGTACTACAACTGATCTGCGACTAATATACTGCAACTAATATGCGACTGCAGTTTGTAATTGATTTGCGACTGATAGACTGCAACTGATCTGCGACTGATTTTTTGCAACTAATCTGTGACTGATATTTTACAACTGATCTGCGACTGATTTTTACAATTGATCCGCGACTGATAGACTGCAACTGATCTACAACTGATTTTTTGCCATTGATCTGTGACTGTATTCTGCAACTAAACTGCGATTGAACCTTTGCAACTGAGCTGCGACTGAACTCGCAGTCTCAGTATTCACGTCTGTCACAGAATTCCTTTAGTAACAAATTAGTCACAGTTTGAGACTACTGTATCAGTAGCAAATTCAGTTGCAAATTGAGACTGATGTATTAGTCTCAAATCAGTCGCAAATTAGCAACTAATATGCAACTGATTATTTAGCGACTAAGACTTTGCGACTGATTTGCAACTGATCATACAGTCTCAAATTAGATGTTTTCTTGTAGTGGGTGGCCATGAATTTCATATGAATTTTGTGGATAAGAGGCAGACCACTGACGTTCGGTGACCTCAACTAACTTATAGAGATGTCTTGTGTGTTATGTGATTGTGTTAGATTATATATATGTGTTGATTGGTGCTAGAAGTAGGAATGTGTTGTTGTGTTTCGGTGGACATAAATGATCACTTCACTAAGTAATTCGTTACTCATCCCCTTTATTTTTTTTTTTCAAAGATTATTGTTCAAATTCTCAATCATTGGTGGATTTTTAAAGAGATGGTTTTTGGCAAGATCAAATGAATAAAATGAGGTCTCCCAAGATTGAGAGCGGGGTATTACACAAACAATATTGGAAAAATCATTACAAAATTTTTTAGTATTTTAAAAAATATTTTTTTACAAGAATTAAGTTATTGTGTTTGGATAATAACAAAATTTTAGAAACAAATTATTTTACAAAAAAATATAAACTATTATCTGAGCTAATAAAATATAAAGAGGAATTAGTTCAATAGCCATGAAATAGTGAAAAACACAATATTTTTTGCATTATTACAATATTTCTCATTTTACCCTTTTTTATTTCCTTATCAATTTTATTTTCTTTTATCTTTTCTCTATTTCTTCTCTCCTCTACCATTTTATTTTCATTATATATTTTAGTAAAAACTAAATCAAATCTAAATTTTCTTTTAAGAAAATATAGATTTTTTTCTGCACATATTAAAACTAACTTTTTTTTAAAATGACAAAAAATTATAAAATCGATTATGTTATTAGCTTTTTTATATAAGTCTACTTTTTAGGTATATTCTATTTCGTTTACATAGAAGGTATATTTCTAAACTTTTTCTTCTCTTTTTTGTTTTTCTTCGTTTTGTCATCCTCCTTCTCATTTTATTCTCCTTCTCCAACCAAAAATTGAACATGTGTATTACTAACAAACACCAAATCTCGTGAATCTTCCAACAAATAAGCTGTTTTAGGAGAAAATTTTCCACAACCTTAAAATTTCATGTGAATTTATTTTCGATAAATTTTACAAAAACTCCTATAGCAGAATTTCAGATATTGTTCCACATTTTTCTCTCCACCAGCATTATAAACAGTTTCAAAAAATTCAATCTTGTTATGGTAAGTGATACTTTTTTTTTTTTTTGCCTTGCAACAAAGTGTGAAAAGTTGCAATAGAAATCCTAAATCATCGCTTATTTGTGTCTTCATCCTATCAAAACATACATCAATATTACTTTAACAATTAAGTTTGATTAAAAAAACTAAATCACGTAACAATCAACACAAATCTCGGTTTCAGAATTTCATGTAGAACGAGGTGTAACCTGGAAATATTTCTAATATATCATATAAAAAATATATGGTCACGCTCAATGCTTTCAAACCATTTCAAAAAATTAAATTATAATGAAATTTTAGTACATTTTTACATAATTTAAGTTTAAACTTTGAATGATTTTACCAAATGATAAATCCAATACAGACTTCCCTTTTTCAGCACATTGATAACATCAAAACCAGCATCAACATCTACAAACTTGATCGCCAAAATCGTGTCGTCTTTTTTTTTTTCTCAAACCTAGCCTTTAACTGACTGTAACGATCACGATATTTCGACGAACGATCCTTCGTCACGGCAGTCACCGCAACCTCAATTGCAACTTCACGAGCTTCTTGCTCTTGCTGCAACAAACTCTCGAGTTTGGAAATCTTACGGTCGGAGATTTCGAGTTCAGAACGGAGTTTCTGAATTTCAGCACCATTTTTGGCTTCACGATCATTTGAGAAACTGATAATTTTTCATCTCATAACCACCTATACATTTATTAAATGATGCAATAGCCTGTAATGAGAGAGCCAGTAAAAATACACTCTTATTTTTCACATATCCAAAAAGTAACCAAACTTACATGACCAAAAGATTTCAATGCTTCCGTGTAGTTAGTCTTTTCAGACATATCACAAAGGACATGAATTGAGCAACCACGAGGCTTAAAATGACGAAGCACAATAGCAACTACATGAGGATCCTCGACAATAGGGCATTCACGTGTATATTAAAATTCCAGTGAAATTTCGGCCCCAAACTAGACAATCCTTGACGATAATGATAGCCGCCGTCTTGGTCGTTACAGTCGCGTTGACCACCATTGGAATCACATTCACCACCAACGGAAGCATCAAACTCATCATAGCCGCAATTGCCAACTGCGCGAGCACGTTTCGGAGATGGATCCAGAGAATTCGACCTCTTACCATTACTACCAAGACCTGAGATCTTGAGAAGAACAACATTATCAGGGATCCCAAAAGGTGGAGGCAGTGGATTCTTCTCACCTTGTGACGGACAGACGTAACATAACGACTGAGGATGAGAAACCACATGGGCATTAGCTCGGTACGACAATGAGCTCGACGACTTGGGGACAACTGCCACGACAAAATAATAGCGCCAAGTGAGTATATTCCCAGGCAGAGAAAGGATAGTGAAAATCATCGATAAGTTCTCATACCTGAAGAATTCAATGACATTGATGACTTATGAGCTCGCGAGGTAACACGGTTGCTGATGGAAACTTTGTTTTCACCCATGCCAAACATATCGGGACTCACATAACTTGCAAGTTAGATCGATGACAGGAAAAACCTAAACAAAATACCAACATAATGTTAATTGACAAGCATAGCAATGAAAATATGCAATACAAGACTATAAAAGAAAAGGGATATGTACTTGAGGAAAATGCTTCGATGTGAAAAACATGGTTACTCTACGAAATTTATAAGGCATCAACACGAAGCCCCTAACGGAGAACCAAGAAAGATGGGATTTCAAACGTCGAGGGAATTAAGGATTGGATATACCGCTTAATTCTTTGAAACCGAAACTTTCAAATTTTGAACAATTTCAAATTCAAAAGTTGGGGGGCTCATGTTGGTACCAAATCCATTTCGGCAAATAGACTCAAAGCGAAGGAAACTAGAAGGCCTAAATCGAAAGACATGCCCAAAAGCCCATTAAGGAAGTGGAACAATTCAAAGACACAAGCTTAATACCTAGTCGTGGGGAGAGCGAATAGAAGGAATATTCACTCAGCTTGTAGAGGATTTCTCGGAAAAGAAGTTATGAATGCGAGCTATAAAACATATTAGAGCACGTCGGGAAGGGGACTTGATTTTCTTTTTTAATATTTTTCAATCCTCAGAAATTAGTAGCTCTATTTTGCTAAATCCTTAATTATCAATAAAGATTCATTTTTCAGACTAAGAATTCAGTTTTGAGTAATTTTGGTTAGCTTTAGGAAATCAGTCTCATTAAGTTGAATTCTTGTATCAACAAAAATGAAATCGAGCAAGTGTGTTACCAAACAAACACCAAATCTCGTGAAACTTCATACAAACAAATTGTTTTAAAAGAAGATATTCCACAACCTTAGAAGTTCATGTGAATTTATTTTTGATGAACATTACAAGACTTGGTAGAGAAGAATTTCATATATTGTTCCCCACTTTTTTTTCCAAAAGCGTTATAAACAATTTAAAAAAAAACTTAGGGGGTGTATTGAACTGTTAATTTTAAAAGATTGTGAATGATTTAGATTTTATGAATTTTTAGATGATTTTAGATGAATTTAGAGAAGTACTTGTGATTTATGGAAAAATCTTCTAAAACTCCACCTAAAACCATGAGATTTGAATTTTTGTCTTTTTAACTAAAGAAATCCTCTAAAATACCCTAAAATCTCTTAGAATCACTCAATATCCTACCCTTAAAATTTTTCTAGTAACAGTGAATTTGATTATATTTTTTAAGATCACTATTTCAATAACACTGGAGTTTATGTAATTTTTAGAAATTT
>WJSH01000537.1:277110-309147 GCA_009757365.2 Lepidium campestre | reverse complement strand
TTTATTTTTTTTTTTTTTTTTTTTTTTACTTACGACAAAGTATGAAAAATCGCGAAACTTAAATTATCGCTTTTTTGAGTCTCCATCGTATCAAAACATACATCAATATTACTTTGACAATTAAGTTTGATATAAAAAAATTAAACCACGTAACAATCAACACACATCTCGGTTTCAGAATTTCATGTATAACGAGGTGAACCTGGAAATATTTCTAGTATATCATATAAAATATCTATGGTCACGCTCAATGCTTTCAAACCATTTCAAAAAATAAACTATAATGAAATTTCAGTAAATTTTTACATAATTTAAGTTTAGAATGATTTTACCAAATGATAAATCCAATATAATCGGATTATTAAGAATATCTTAAAAATTCACTAATTTAATGGAAATAAGACGAGATAATAATTATCATCCCAAATCAATTATCAGTATGGCCTAGTCAAACTCAACAACTGCCGTATCAAATTTGCATCTCATGGCATAGTTTTTAAAGTAAACTAAGATATAACCCGCGCTATATCGCATGATTTGATATTTTTAAAAAAAATAAATAATATTTAATTATGTATCAATAATTTTCTATACATATTTAATTATGTATTACTATTATTCGTTTGCTCCTTTATATTAATTTGATATAGTAAGTTTAGCCATAACCATAAAATCTGATATCTGAAACCCAAACCAAAATTAAATCGAATTAAAGGAACCGAACCCGACAAAATACCCAAATAGGTCCTAAATCTATGTACCCAAAAAACCGAATCCAAACCCGTATCGAAACCAAATCAAGAACCGGATACCCGGTATATTTTTGTTAAAGTTTAGCTATTTAGAGTTTTTTTCATTTAAATTTTTATTAATTTTAAATTTTAATATAAAAATACTCGAACCCGAACTCGATCTATACCGAACCGAAACCAATGAAAAAGTTAAAAATAATAGAATTATTAAATCAAAAGAAATAAAAACCTGAATTAGAGAAACCACACCCGAACTGAATCCGGCAAAATACCAAAATGTGTCCTAAATTTATGTATCCAGAAAACTAAACCCAAACTCGAGCCAAATCAGGAACCGAATTTGTACATGATATATTTGATTAAATTGTAGCTTTTTAGAGTCTTTTTTATTAAATATTTATTAATTTTGAATTTTTATATACAAATCTTTATATATTAAAGCCAACTTTAAACCTATTTTAAGGGTAATTATGAACTCAAATCCGTACCAAAATCAAATGAAGAATCGAATAGATATTTGATATATTTTTGTTAATATTTAGCTTTTTAGAGTGTTTTCTTATGAAATCTTTATTTATTTTGATTTTTTATATAAAAATACCTTAATCCAAACTCAATCTATACTGAACTGAAACCCATCCAATAAATAAAAATACTCGAATAAATCTTAAATAAAAATACTCGAATAAATCTTAAATAAAAAAAACCAAAAACCCGAATTAGAAAACCAAACCCAAACGGAACCCGACAAAATACCAAAATGTGTACTAAATCTATGTATCCAGAAAACTGAAACCGACCAAATTTATATCCGATATATATTTTTTATTAAATTGTACCTTTTTAAAGATTTTTAATTAAATCTGATTTGTTTTAAAAAATTTATGATAAACTAACGTTAGGCCTATTTTTTAGAGGTAGTTATGAACCATATGTTAAATTTTAACATATAGTTTATAACTAAAGGGACCGACAAAATACCATAATATGTACTAAATCTATGTATGCGGAAAATCAAAACCGATAGAATTTATATCCGATATATATTTTTATTAAATTGTAGCCTTTTAGAGATTTTTAATTAAATCTTTATTAGTTTTGAATTTTTTTCAAAAAGTTATGATAAACTAACTTTAGGCCGATTTTGAAGGGTAATTATAAACCATATGTTAAATTTTAACATATAGTTTATAATTAAAGTAACCTCCGCTTTAATATATAAAGAGTAGGACACAACCCGCGCTATAGCGTAGGATTTGATATTTTTTATGAAAAAAATAAATAATATTTAATTATGTATCAATAACTTTCTATATATATTTAATTATGTATTATTATTATTCGTTAGTTTTTTCTATTAAATCTTTATTCATTTTGAATTTTTATATAAAAATATCCGAACTCGAACTCGATCTTTACCGAACCGAAACCGATCCAATAAATAAAAATACTCGAATAAGTCTTAAATCAAAAGAACCAAAAACCCAAATTAGAAAACCAAACTCAAACCGAACCCGATAAAATACCATAATAGCCACTAAATCTATGTACCCGAAAAATTGAAACCAATCCCGAACCAAATTTATATCCGATATATTTTTATTAAATTGTAATTTTTTAAAGATTTTTAATTAAATCGTTATTAATTTTGATTTTTTATAAAAGAAATTATAATACTTATCTTAAGGCTATTTTTAAGGGTAGTTATGAATCATAAGTTAAATTTTAACATATAATTTATAATTAAAGGGACCTCCGTTTTCACATATAAAGATTATAGAACAAATAAAATAGAATATAAGTAATTATTTGATACTTATATACTGAATATTTATATATTTACTTAATAAACTCTCTTTTTCTAACGAATACACTCTTTGTTATCGTTTAGATAGATCTACATATTTTTCGTAGAAGATAAATAAATAATATATAAAGATATGGAAGATTTTTTTTTTTTTGATATGAAAGATATGGAAGATTTCTTTGTTAGTTGTAACAGATTTCTTAAGAAATATATTTAGTTGACTAAAAAGTGAAAGAATTATAGATAATCATTATAAAAAAAAAACAAATTTTATATATTTTTTTTGTTGGAACAAATTTTATAGATAATAATATACATTGAAATAAAGATTTTTTTATTTAACAATTGGATCGATAAGACTCGATTCATAGTTTAAATAGGCCAACTAAAATATGGTATGATTCGAACTCACCACCTAGTGCTAAATTAAATCAGAAGCAAACTAATTGGGTTACCTCTTTGTTGGGGAAATAACTAAATATTTTTTTCAAAAAAATAAGGGGAAATCTACATTCAATTCGAATAAGGAAAATAAAAGTTAAAAAAAAAAACGGCATGTATAAAATCAACAATGCCCTCAGTTTATTGCGTTATCGCGAGTCCAAAGTAACACTTCTCTAAAGATCTCGCCAACGTTTCTCTCATAATCGTCTCTTTTCTAGGTTTTTACCAATAATTAGATTTCTTGATTACAAGTCTAATCTTTAATGATGGATGAAGAATATTTGAGTTACGAGGAGGAGGAGGATTATGATTACTCGTCTGATGAACTTGATGACCTAGAGGAGCCTAACAACGAGGAAGAGTCAGATTTGTCGTCAAGAAAACCAACGAGTCAGGTGATCACGAAACAATCTCTTGTAGAAGCACAGAAGGAAGTTCTAATTAGAGTTATGGAATTGTTAACTGTTAAAGAGAACCAAGCCAGGATTCTTCTGATTCATTATCAATGGAACGTTGATAAGTTGTTTTCTGTGTTTGTTGACAAAGGAAAAGATCATCTCTTTGCTAGTTCTGGTCTTACTGTTTTTGATCCTGATTCAGAGAAGACCAAGAAGGAGAAGAAGATGAACTGTGAGATTTGCATGGAAGATGATTTGTCATGTGATGTGATGACAAGAATGGAGTGTGGTCATAGCTTTTGTAATGGTTGTTGGAAAGAACATTTTACTGTGAAGATTAATGATGGTGAAAGCAAAATGATTACATGTATGGCTTATAAGTGCAAAGTGATTTGTGATGAAGATGTTGTTAGGAAGCTAGTTGAGCCAAGTTTAGCTGAGAAGTTTGATCGTTTTCTCATTGAGTCATATGTTGAAGGTAACAAGATGGTGAAGTGGTGTCCAAGTATACCGCATTGCGGTAACGCTATAAGAAAACTTGAAGATAATGGAGATGATGAAGTTGAATGTTCATGTGGGCATCAGTTTTGTTTCAGTTGTCTTAGTGAGACTCATTCTCCTTGCTCTTGTTTGATTTGGAAGCTATGGTATGACAAGTTTCAAAGCGGGTCTGAGTCAGTCAATTGGATTACAGTTCACACAAAGTTGTGTCCGAAATGTACAAAACCTGTTGAGAAGAGCAGTGGTTGCAATCTCATGCGATGTCGTTGTGGGCAGTATTTTTGTTGGTTATGTGGTGGAGCTACAGGAGGTGACCATACTTGGAGCACGATCGCGGGTCATAGTTGTGGTCGGTATAATGAAGACGATACAAGGAAATTGGAGAGAGCCAAAAGGGATTTAGATAGGTATTTGCATTACCATTACCGTTACAAAGTCCATTGGGATTCATCGAAGCTAGAGGATAAACTTAGGATGCGTATCATTGAGAAGGCAGTGTTGAATTCATCAACTAAGGATCACTACGAATTCAAAACCTATGATTGGGTTATAAATGGAGTCAATCGTTTATTCAGATCAAGAAGGATTCTAATGTATACTTATGCTTTCGCGTTCTACATGTTTGGTGAGTTGTTTAAGGATGAAATGAGTGATAAAGAGAAGGAGATGAAGAAGAATCTGTTTGAAGATCAACAACAGCAACTTGAAAGTAATGTTGAGAAACTTTCAAAGATTTTAGCAGAGAATTTTGAAGAATATGATTCTGAGGGAATTATTGCGATGAAGATGCAAGTCAATACTATGAATGCTTTGGTTGATAAACTCTGCAAACAAATGTATGAGTGCATTGAGAATGACTTATTGGGTCCAATTCAAGTTGGAAACCACAACATTGCACCTTACAAATCTAAGGGAATACAACAAGCAGCTGAGTTTTGTGCTGATCTATGCCAATCTTCAGATTGTGGTTCAAGTGGATCTTCATAGATTAACAAGTCATTGTTATTTTTCTTGTTTTACTAGCTTTAGTTTCATAAACAGTTCGATGCAGCATTGAACCAAAAATAAATCTGTTGTTATTTTGTTTAGTACTTTTTTTTTAATCTAAGTTGATTATGCATTGCAGAGTAGTTTTCAATCTCCTGATACTAAATCTTATTGTAACACAAACTTGCGTTTTTAGTCTCTATTCTGTAGTTTTATCATTTACTACTATCGTGTGCTCTTTAAGGAGCCTAGACAGTCGTTTTGTTTTGGGATGTATATGTGAATGAAATCACAGAAAAGAGAAGATGCTTTTAAAACCAAGAAAAGAATCTGAGTCATTGGACTTACCTGCAAGTTTTGAGCAGAATCCTTTATTCTGCTCTAAGCTGGTGCTGGTTCTCTTTACCATTGAGATATCAAAAGACAGAATCTCTGCAGGGGCAGTATCAGTTGTGATGCTTGACCTTTTAGTTGAAGGACTAGCCATTAATCCGTATGATTTGTACGAATCTATCTCTGTGTTTCTTCGTTCTTGAGAAGAGATGTTTATTATAGGATCTTCGGTTTTTAATGTGGCGAGAACGGGAGAATTCTTGGACCTTCTCTTTATGTAGTTGAATATTGTTTCAACTGAGAATGATCTTTCTGTTTTTTTATTTGTCAGATAAATGTGATTTAACAGTTTGAATATAAGCAAATGGTTTTATAAACAAATGAAGATGATTTACGCACCAGTTTTGTCTGCAAAGCTTCCATAACTCGGGCTTGTAATCTGCTGTGCGCTTTGTTTGATGTCTTTCATTTGTCAGATAAATAGGATGTAGCAGTTAGACTATAAGCAAATGTTTTTATAAACAAATGAAGATGATTTTACGCACCAGTTTTGTCTGCAAAGCTTCCATAACTCGGGCTTGTAATCTGCTGTGTGCTTTGTTTGATGTCTTTAGCATTTGTAGGTAAGTCAAGCACAGAATTATACTGGAATAGAGGATCGAATTCAGGAGAATTCTCCACTGTGCTTTTCCTTTTCAAATTTGATGTTCCTGATGCTGGAGAGGCTGGATTCAAAGTGGTCAATGATGGAAAACACTTTGCTTTTTCACGTATGTGGTCAAAGACTGTATGTTCATTGATAATGACACAGTCATCTTCTTCCATAGTCACATACGGCTCGTTCTCTGCAAACAGTGTGTTTAAAAAATGGTTAATGGCACACAAAGATAAAGCTTGTGACGTATTTAAATTTGTATTGAGCATCTAACCTTCTTCTGAATCTTCATCTAGGAGCTTGAAACTAGGCCTGAAGGAGTAAATTGAGCAGATGTTAACTAATTGCATTCATTTCAAGCTTATGTATATACGGGTACTAGCAAAATTAATTGAAAATCAGTCATTTTCTGAGCAAGAAAGAAAAGAAAATGTACTCACATATCATCTTTTAGATCCTTTCGATTCGGACGTCCAGATTTAACTGAGTTTTCATCATCTACAATGCAGACATTCGCCACAGGAGGATAATAGTGAGGAATCCTTTTTTCTGTTTCGTAATTTACTTTTTTTTTGTCTGTCTTCTTCAGTAGAAGGGTTTCATGGAGATCAATACCAACTACAAAAACAAAAGCCCAGACATAAAATACATTTGATTAACTACTTTATGATTCAGTATCTAACACACTAGATTGTACTCAAGTTTTCCTATCTAACACAGTACTTAACTGTATTCTTCGAAGATGAGATCAGCCTTTACAGTCACCTTTGCTTGTTGAGGCCTCTCCAGGAGTATGGTTACACTATAGGGACTAGAAGAAGGCAACGAAAAAGGAAAGAAGTATCGCAAACCTTAAACCAAGTTAGACGAAGAGTTGTATTGGGTAGTGATGATAGAGTGACCAGTAGGTAAACATACCTGGAGAAGTCATCCATTCTGCATTAAAATATCACTCAATAGTTACATTTACATGAATGTTGAAAAAACAAAGCTTCTGTGAAACTCTTTTACAAATTATCGTTGTTTAAGTGCTCATTACCTTATTTTCTCATGAAAGTGAATAAGATTTTCTTCCTCTGAACCAACAATCTGTCAGAAAAGATACAGATTAGTAGGTCATCGAGTAGTTACCTTTTGTTCATAGTAAATCACAAAGACTATGCAGAGAAGTACAGTATCTTCAGTGAAGTTAAACCAACCAACCATGTCAGCATAATGGCGTTTTGCGGATTGGAGAGGTTGTGATAGTCGTGTCAATGTAACTGCTAGTTTAGATACCCCTTGCTTCCGACATTCAACTTCCTCGACCTTGATTTCTACTTTTGGAGGTAAGGATGATAGAGACTCCTTGATGGTATTTCCAAAAGGATATTTTCGACCGGTAACAATCTCTATCCTTCGTGGATCAGATTCAGCAAGAGCTTCAAATGACCTGACTCCCATCGAATGAAGCGCCTAGCAAAAGAATGTATTCAGAAAAATAGTTAACAATAAAGAAATTCACTGAAACATATGGAAAAGGTTAGGTGCAGTAAACGAGTTTATAAAGAGCAGACAGAGATGAAACCTTTGCTGTAACCATTCCAATGCCGGGCAATTGTTTCAGCAAATATGGACTGTCGTCCCAAAGCTTTTGATAGAGTGATTTTGCTAGAAGAGTTGCGCTAAGCGTCCCTTTATAGTTCTTTTTGTATATAAGGTACTCTTTCATGCATCTGGCTATTCTGGATCCAGTCGAGCATACCGAATTAGCGTCCTGAGGTAATGTTTTCAATGTTCAGATACATAGCTAAGAAGTAAGGCTGCTAGGTGATAGAAGCATCCATATAAATATAAGATTGGTGGACCTGAGTCATGGATAAATCATGGACTGAAGGATCCCCAGTTAACCAATCATTTGCAAGCAGAAATAGCTTCTCTTCTCTGGTTTGGATGCGTTTCTTCCGCTTTCCCTTATTATCGTTGATGTGGAATCTGAGCCGCCCTTCTTTATCTACATTGATGTCATTTAAGGTCTTCTTCTCATTGCGTCTGAGCTGTATCCCTTTATTTTTCCAGATAGACATACATTAGTCTATTCATAACGTTGAAAGAGTTATGTAACAAACATATTTGACATACAAGATATCTCTTCAGCACGGCATACGATATGAAGAGCCTCATCCAAGCTATAGCCCGTCGCATGAATAATGTACTTCATTGTGTCAAACTTTAGATAATACTTTGTCATCAGCCTTCCGGGCTCTACACAAAATAATGAGGATGAATTACATTTTGAAATCAAAGATATGCAATCCAATATATCTCAATACCTTCTGGTTTTAAAACAAAACCATCTGTGTCAGTCCAGATCATTTGATAGCGTGACAGCTCATTGATCTTCTGAAGGCAAAGCTCTGTTGGATCTAAGACACATGAGAACTTCAAAAAGGGAATATGAGCAAAACAAACTAAGTCAATAAGGCACCTTGCAAATGCTTCTCTACTCTATCTTTTGGAATTCCTTTCTTAATAGCATAATTCTCTGGATTCTGTCCATACGAACTTCAAAGTTAGTAATACCATATATAATATTAAACAAGTTGCCGAGAAAATCTCTGAGAGAGCATATGAACGTGCCTTTTTCATTCTGACATACAGGAATGCGCACTTCATCCACTCAATTGCTCGTGTAATGTCAGAGACAGTAAGTTGAACTATTTCTGCAGTTAGGTGCTCTGTTAGGCATGGCAGCAATCTGATAAGAAAATAACAGAAGAAAAATCAACAAATAGCTTTCTAAGAATGTTCCAGAAAGCAAATGAGTTCCAAAATAAGACTTTATTAGCCAATACGTACTGTGATTCAACAACCTCGGATCCATTCAAGAGATTCTCATATAGATGGACCTGTAATCATTTTGAAATATTACAAGCAGTGAACATAAGAGAAAAGTAAGATTAAAGTAAGAGATTCAGTCACACAGAAAGTTTCAGTAAATAACTGTCTCTCTTCTAGTCATAATAACAACCATTCCCGTGTCATCAAATGGAGGCCGACCAGCCCTGCCACACATCTAAAAAAGAGAGATTATTTCTCCAGCTAGCAATAGAATTTATAGCACAATCCAGTAACCTGTGCATATAATCAGGCTGCAATATTACATCTAGATGACTAGAGATGCTCGAATAACTTACCTGTAGTAGTGTGGAACGATCATATTCCATGTAGTGACCCTTTTCCTTGTTGCTGAAAGGAAAAAAATGTCAATGGATACTGAAAAGTCCAGATAAATACTTAATGGAATTATTTACGCAAAGACGTACAAATGTTGAGTTGATTTTATGACGACTGTATGTGCTGGCAGATTGATTCCATGAGCAAGAGTGTTAGTCGTGCAAATAACTTGGATATCTCCTCTAAGGAAGAGCCCTTCTACGAGACTGCGGTCCTTTTGGCAAAGTCCACCATTGTGATAACCAACTAATTGGGACATTAGTGCTATTCAGCTTGCAGAACAGTGCTGAAACAAAGGTACGATCAACAAGCTTAAAAGAGTGAAACAGGCCATACCGCCTTGGAGTATATAAGATTGCATCTGTTTGTCACTACACATAGGCGAAGCTTCTCTTAATCGTTCCAGCTGTTCTCTGCTTTTAATAAATGGATTTGAGTAGCCATAGGTCATTGCAGTCTGAGCTAACTTTTGTGCAGCCTCTTGAGCGCCTTTTCTTGTTGAGCAGAAAACTAATGCAGATTTTCCTTTCGAATATTGCATTAAAATGTCTGCATGTTCACAGATTTTCTCAATAGCGTGGTGTAACAAACAACCTAAGCAAGACAGCAATAACGGAAGCATTTCATGATAATAGCTGCTTACCATAAATATAGTTCTGGAGGCGCTGGATATGAGAATAAAAGAAAGGAAAACAGGATTTGGTTAGTTTCTGTATTTACAAAAGAAGCAAGGAGCTGAGGCTATCCAAAACCACGATACAGAGAACTGTATACCTTTTCAAAGAGGAAATCATTTTTGGCAGCAGCATAACCTGTACAGAAAAGACAGTTAACAATTTCTTAAAACTCATGGAAACAGGAATGTCATCAACAGCTAACAAAATTCCATCAACACGACCATCTTAACATTTAAGCAAAAAAAGCCAAAATATTGACTTTTGAGATGTGATAGGTACCAAAAACTTTAGTTGTCAACTTGACAGGTCTCATTTCTTCACCAAACCTATATAATATGGGAAGGGATATAATGAATTAGAAATTGAAAGGACATATTTTTCTGAAAAGTAATCCACAGGTTACCTCTTAATTCCTGTGACAGGAACCTTGAGCCATTCCGCTGCAGTATTTGAACAAGTATTTACCACTTAAGTTCGTTTTGAAGCAAGTCTTTATTTTTTACTTTCAAAGTAAGCTAAGAAAGCAAAAATTAGTCATGCAATCTGCAGAATTTGACTACAATTGTGAGCCACATTTACCTAGATCCTCAATGTTTGGGATAGTAGCTGAGACAGCCAGAAGACGCACAGAGCCTAATGGACTTGACCTTAGTTCATGATTGCTAGAAAGAATTTTTATTCTACTGACTACTGCCTCGAGAGCAGCTCCACGCGGATCATTTAGCAGGTGAACCTCATCAATAAGTACAAGCGCAATATCACTAAAAAAACCTAAGCCTCCACTGGTAACTCGATAACGGCTCACTGCATCAAATTTCTGCAAGAAAACATGTAAACTATACAAGCATGTTCTTTGTGTCAATATGGAATGGAACGTCATATACAGCCTGTGTTCCAGATAAAAGTATTGGGAGAAATCAGAAGCTATAAAAAATTTCCAGACAGGCAACAAAAAAAATTTGATATCTAACCTCAGGTGTGGTCAAGATAATATCCGCGTCTTGTATATTCCTTGTGCTGTAGGTTTCATTATCGCCTGTTAGCTCGAGACAAGTAAGTCCCCATGAATTAAACTTTTGATTCCAATCACGCAGCTTCTCCTGTACTAAAGCCTTAGATGGAGATATGTAAACCTTGACACCAAAGGTAGAAGAAAACATAACTAAACTTATAAATCAGAGTACAGTATAGTGTATTTATTATAAACATCAAAAACACAAAAGCTTACTGTTTTAAGAGCTCCTTTTGCATGGAGAAACCTTCCTTCTTTAGAGATGGACTTAGAGAGTAGCCTCAAAATGCATAGTTCAAAAAGTACGGTTTTACCACTTCCCGTTGGAGCTGAAATAACCATGTTGATATCGGAGTGAAAGCAGTGTGGAAAGCACTCGCTCTGCAGCGAGTTGAAGTATCTGAACACAAACGATCAATGAAATGAACCAAAGAAAATAAAGTCATCATGATATTCCGAAGGATAAAATGTATGCAACGATTCTTTGAGTAAACAAAATACATCTAAAACGAGCAGATTAGAAACAAGATGACTAAAACATGAAAACTAAATCCCAAACTAAAAGAGAGAGATATTACCTGAAACTAAAGGCTGAACGGAAATTTCCAGGCAAATCTGAGACAGATTTGAGCGAGTGTGTATCCATGACCAATGATAATTTGACGATATGCTAATTACACATCAGAATTCTAAGTTTAGATAGCGATCACTTCATAAATATTTCCGTACATCAGAAACACCAAAGATTAATTTTCCATCACCTTCCACAAGTTCAATCGGAGATATGTTCGGATACTAATTGCAAAAAACGATTGAAAATCCAAAAAAACAATCGCCAAGCTCAAACCTGAAATCAGATTACGCTAGCGAAATTGCAGAAGGAAAAACGTGTGAAGAATTTACGAAATACTGAACTAGCTCAAACTTCTCCATCGAAACAGATCACGAATCAAGCAAATGCAATTGCGAAAATGAACGGATAATCGAATCTTACTTTTAGAAAAGGCTTGCGCGAGACCAAATTTGAAGAACAGCGAACTTAGAGAGTGATGGAGAGAAAGGGAGAGCGGAATTCAAATTCAGGGGCCGTTGTAGTGGAAAGCAAGCTATATAGTTAGTGGGACGAAAACGCTACGTCCCAGAAAGAAAACGTCACGCAGTTGGGTCTATTTGTAAAATTAAAAATCTTATGGGGTCATTTGAAACAATAATAATTTTGTGGGACAATATCGTGAATACAAAGTCTTCGTCTTCTCTGTCTTTTTTTTATTTTATTTGTTATAAATGCCGTAACAATTTAAAATATAACTTGTTGGTCAACACAAGACTTAACCATTTGATGATCTCTAGAGAAAAATCAGAGCCATTGTGATTACGAATCGAATCAGTGTGAAAGATTTTTTTGAATGGACATAACAATTGCAAATGTTGTAAAAACTGTGGTGATTATACTGATCTGTTCTGAACTTTTGGGACATATATGGCTACAAACTTTTGTTCGTGTTCTGTTTCTTTCATTGTTGAAACCTTTTGACATGAAAAGAGAATTACTCTTACGAGGCAATACTCTTGGATTTGAAGATGACTTCAGGTCGTGAGTTTTTGTTTGATTTTGACGAATAATGCATAGAGTCCATAAGAAGGAAGATGCAGGAGGGCTACCAACAAATACCTGCAGTTTCATGAATTAAGGATCAGCAAAATCACCCCAGAGAATGAAGCATTTCAATATAGCAAACTAATTTCATTCTTTAAAACCAACTGATCCTGACTGATCTAGCATGTAAGTGTTTTGAAGGCTTACCACACTGGAGCCATGTTCAATGACAGGTCAAGAAATGGATAAGGCCACCTAAATCAATCGAGGAATAGAAATGTAAGACAGATCGAGAACTAAAGAGTAAGATATAAGCGACAACCACAGAGAAAGATGACACAGAAAAGTTATTTACCCTACGGCGATGAAAACATGGAGAATCCACTGGAAAATGACGAAAGTTCCTGTCCACAAGATGAAGTAAGAGAACCTGAACAAGGGAAATCTCTGCAAAGCAACACAAAAGAAAAGAGAAAAAAAAAAACCTCAGATTGAGACATTAATGAAACAAACACTCGTCGTAACATCTAATATACAGAAGAAAGAAGTGTTTTACCAGACGGTTAAGAGATGTGTCAATAACCAGCAAAACCAGGTTGCTCGTGTGCAAATTCACAGTCATCTGAAAACACAATTTTGACACTAAAAAAGTTAAGACTAACTTTTAGAGAGGGTCAAGGTTCATATCAGACGAATTATAAGCTACTATAGAAACCCCAAGTACAGAAGTTATGCAACATAGAAAGTGTCATCAGCCCCTATACCAAGCTTCTTCTATTATACGGTAAGGAAAATTCTTGATGAAATGGCGCAAAAACTTACGAAACTCATCTCATAGTCCTGTAAAGACAGAAACGGGAAAATCACGGTCCAATATATACTGTCTGTAAGCACAGCTGCTCCACCAGTTATCTGTTTTAACAAACCAAAACACACAAGTACCAAAACGGTGTAAGTTAGAACCACAAGTCCAAACTATACATATCAAAAGGATTATCTTTACCTGAAAGATAATCTGGAAGATATGGACAGAAAACTGTAGTATCTTTGAATCAGAAGTTTTCTTCTTCTCAAGCAAAGCCATGTTCTCTTCATGCATAAGGGGCGAAGGAAACCCCTTCTCTGCATCATTTCCTACTTCATCAGCAGTAAGTCTCGTGTTCTTTTGTTTCTTGTATTGGAAACATCCATAAAGTGAAAGCAGTGATCCCATCTAGAGTACACACAAGTGACAAAAAGACATTCAAACCAACACATTCATCAAAACAAAATTTGACACTAACCATATACATAATCACAACATCAAAAGCTGTCGAAATATACCCCAAAGTATATCGCTATCAATGTGAATGTCCACCTGCCAATCAACAAACACAATAGACAACCGAATCAAAACCGAAACAAATCTCAATCTCCATGCATCAAAAATCTTTGATTTCCCACATAACAAAGAAGAAATTTTTAAGAGCTTACTGAGTGTAATAGTAGTAAATGCGCCATCCACGATTAACAAAGCGGGCAATGTTGTTAGCAAGAAGAAAGCTAAACCCGAAAACCCGGAAACCCAGTAACCAACCCGGATGGATTTGCTTAAAACAAGGTCTCCAAGTATCATCAACGCATAGAACATTGTTGGGTTGTTCACTATCATGACCATTTTGTGGTGATTGAGTTTCTTCTACTGAACTATCTTCGTACTTCCAAATGACGAATAAAGAAACTATCATTGGAGTAATCACCCATACCGCACAAATAAACACTCTCCAGTTAAACCAGTAATCAAAGCTGGTAAAACCGGAAAAATTCTCGAATTTCATTTCTCACCAGTTGATCCTTCTGAATATTCGGATCTTGAGACCCGAAAACCCAATTGGATCAACGCCGATTAGAAAAATCAAATAAACTCCGGGAATTCAAGTAGCTTTACAGATCCAATTGATCGATTCACCTGAATTAAGAGTTAACAATCATACATACTCAGGGATTAAATTTTGATAATTAAATATATTCTTCAGAATGATGTTGATATGATACTTAATACTTACGTAATTTCAGAAGAAATGTAGAAGTTTCTTCTGGAGTAACGTGAATTGTGAAGGAGAAGTCAAATTGAAACTTTGAAGATGATGAGATTCGTAGAAATCTCCAGCGATATCCAAATCCAATGGCGGTGACTCGTAAGCGAGAAAGGCCCACTGAAACAGAGAGAGAAGTCGGAGCAGAGAACAGAGTTGCAGAACAACGACAGGTGGGACCTTCTCCGTTTGTCCAACACTTAACTTCATGAAACGCCGTCGTTTTCATTTTGTGTGTATTTTTTACTTAAATAGGCCTGAATTACAAAACATCTCAAAATAGAAACTTATATGTACTTATTTGTCTACAAGGCCCATAGTATATTTATAGCTAACCCTAAAATAAATTTCTTGGACGAATGATAAGAAGAATTTTTGTCAAAGTGATTATTAAATCGTCTTAACCACCAAATTAAAAAAAACTCAATAAAAGAGTGACAAAAAAAATAAAGTAAAAGAATGTGAATTGGTTTATTTTAATATATAAGATTTATAGAATATTGATTTATAACCAATTAGTTTGATTTAATAGTCCATAACTTTTAATATGATACTAGGTGACTTTCATGCATGAAAGGGGATAAAATTTTTGGTTTAATTATTTTAAAATTTATTTTATCTTATATATTACTAATAAGTCTTTCAATAATTGATATGAGATTAAAACACCAAAAAATAATATTCAATATGTGAAAAATGAATTTTTATAAACCAAAATTTCTAAGACATAAAATAAAATAACATCATGTATATAAAAATAATATATAGATAATTCTTTTCATTGACATTATATTTAACAAATAATATTATACATATGACTATGCTTTTGAAACTTTTTTCTAGGCATTAAAATATTATTGGTGTAATCATTTGGCAATAGATATGATAAATATTTTACATTGATTTTTTTTCCATTAACATGTGAATTTTAACATTTAGAAGAAAATACAAAACAGAATTCAAATCTTTTAAAAAATTTTGTGTTGATTTTATTTTTATAAGCATATGAATATAACGCNACATAAACAAATGTTTGACTATTTTGTATATATTTTTTGAACTATTAATGTAGAGTTTCTCTTCTACATCATTAGTTTCATGTTATTTGAATAAAATTTAAAAATTTTGACAAAGCAATTTTCTTTAAAAAAGCATAAAAAATTAACTTCTACACACAAGTTTGTACTAACCTATTTATCGACCAAAATCATTTCAATTGATTAAAATGATCTTCATAGTCTCATAATTTGCACCTTAATTTTGTAGTGATCTAAAGCTGGATTTATTTCTCTAGTAAAAACAAATGGATTAGGTAAATTCTTAACAGTTGAAATTACAAACCGAAACAAAAATAAACGAAAGATTGTGTGAAGAAAAAAACAGCAAATTAAGGAATATTTGTGGTGAAGGAGAAATTTATGATGGATTGAGAATTATTTATGTTTCTTTTATATAATGTTTAATTATGAATATGAATTATTAAAAAATAATTATAATTATTAAAAAATAATTATATTTATTAAAAAATAATTATAATTATTAAAAAAATTAAAAATTATGATAACTATGAAATATATGTAATTATCTTTAACTTATTAAAAATTAAATAAATGAAAATAGTATAAACTCAAAACAAACAAAAAACAAATATTTTCTTATCTGATTTTTGGATAATTTTTAAACTTAAGAGATTTAAAAAAATCACTTCTCTAATAATAACATTCGATAAGTTTTTAAATTTACCATTAAACTCTTTTTATTTTAAAAATATCAAGTATTTATTGAATATATTTATGAATAATTTTTTATACTAAGCTCTTTGTCGACCAAAACCATCTCAATTGATTTGAATGATCTTCATAGTCTCATAATTTTCACCTTATTTTGTAGCGATCTAATACTTGGTTGATTTCTCTTATGAAAACAAATGGAATAGGTAAATTCTTCACGGTCGACATGGTAAAAGAAAGAAAAATAAACAAAGTACTCTATAACGAAAAAAAAACTACAAATTTAATGAATTTTTGTGGTGAATGAGAGTTTATGATGATTTGATAATTAATTATGTTTGTTTTATATAAAAAATAATATGATATTCAAATAGGAATATGATTTATTGAAGATGATGATAAGTATGAAATATTTGTAATTATCTTTGTCTCATTAAAATTTAAAATAGTATTAAATCAAAACAAATATTTCATTAACTAATTTTCAGAGAACATTATATCGCCTTAAAAATGAAAAAATAAGTCAAAATAAAAAATATTAAATTTAATTACGAATTTATTTTATATAAATGTAAAATTCTTATTTTGTATGTATTTTATCTAATTATCTATATTATAAAAATAAGAGATTATTTAAATATAAAAGTAAACTAAATTTTAATATTAAGGGTACTTTGTAATCAACCATGCTAAAATTGAATGTAGTGTTGACACATAAGATTTTTTTTTAAATCACTTTTCTAATAATATATATATATATATTTTATTAACTAATTTTCAGATAATTTTAAAATTTAAGAGAACATTATATCGCCTTCAAAATGAAAAAATAAGTCAAAATAAAAAATATTAGATTTAATTACGAATTTGTATGTATTTTATCTAATTATCTATATTATAAAAAAATAAGAGATTATTTAAATATAAAAGTAAATTAAATTTTAATATTAAGGGTAACTTTGTAATCAATCATGCTAAAATTGAATGTGGTGTTGATACATAAGATTTTTTTTAAAATCACTTCTCTAATAATATATAAGATTAGAGCTCAAGATTAACTTAAACGTGTTATCCATTTTGTTGTACTATTTCCAAGATAATAATAATAATGAGTTTGAACGGTTTTCAACCACATGTAAGGGAATCTATTAGAATGAAGATATCCCACATCGAAAAATAAAATTATTCTCATCTAATATGTAAGATTTGTGAATTGTTCTAGTTCTTAAAAAGTGTTGTAATATATGGTCAATATATCGTTAATCAAAATATTATTTTTTCTAAGATTTATGGATTATTTATTCATCACCAATTAGTTTGATTTAATAATCCATAATTTTTAATATAGTATTAAAGTTCAATATAAGCTTAAGCATGTAATCCGTTTTGTTGTACTGTTTCCGAGATAATAATAATAGTGAGTTTGAACGGTTTTCAACCACGTGTAAAGAAATCTATTAGAATAAAAATATCCCATATTGAAAAATAAAATTATTCTCATCTAATATATAAGATTTGTAGATTGTTCTAGTTCTTAAAAAGTGTTGTAATATATGGTCAATATATCGTTAATCAAAATATTATTTTTTTCTAAGATTTAATATCTAAGATTTATGGACTATTTATTCATCACCAATTACTTTGATTTAATAGTCCATATTTTTAATATGGTATTAAAGTTCAATATTTGCTTAAACGTGTAATCCGTTTTGTTGTATTATTTCTGAGATAATAATAATAATGAGTTTGAACGGTTTTCAATCACGTGTAAGAGAATCTATTAGAATGAAAATATCCCACATCGGTTAATAAAACTATTCTAGTATAATATATAAGACTTATGGATTATTCTAATTATTAAAAGGTGTTGCGATATATGATCAATATATCCTTAATGAATATAAAAATTATTTGTTAAGTAAAAGGTTTTTTGAAAGAAAAAAAAAACATCCATGAAAGCGAAAAAAACATCCATTAAACCACAAAATATATTACATATTCAGTTCTTAAATTAAAACACACAAATCTTATTTGAATTACATGACATAGATAAAGATATAAACAACTTTAACTTGTTTATATTGCAACTTAAAGACGACCATGAGCAATCATCTCCAACAAAGCAATCTCCTTCTTCATAACTTCATCACAACCATGCATCACCATCCAGCTATCAGTCATTGGTTCATCAAACTCATAAGTTACACCACTTCCAGATCCAGATGCAGAAGCAGAAGTAGACACTGCTTCAGACACAGAAGTCGGAGACACAACCTCCAATGTCTTCACAACATTCTTGTCTAAATCCAACTTCATCTCACCATCAACAACATCCTCATCACACTCCAAGACCTCATCAACAATTACTTCTTTACCTTTATCTTCCAACATTTCAACCTCAACGTTTTCATCTTCATTTTCAGTATTACCATTGTTAGTAATAGACTTAATGTAGTTCTGAAGAGTGTTGCTTCCAAGTGCAAGAGAAACTTCTTCTTTTCCTTTAGATTTCCTTGAGTGTTGTCGACGTTTAGTTGCGTTCCAATGGTTCTTGATTGTATTCTCAGTGCGTCCAGGAAGTCTCCGAGCAATCTCAGCCCATCTGTTACCAATCTCCTTATGAGCTTCAATCAGTACTATGTCTTCTTCTTCACTCCATCCATCTTTCTGTAAAATATAACATAAAATAATGCTTTATTTTTATATTTATTTTTCTAAGTTTGTTACATTGTTATAAGAGAATCTAATTGAAAATGACTTTAATTTTAAAATTTCTAACCAATGGTGAAGATTTTCCATAACAAAAAGACAAAATGAATTTAATTTATGTCATAAGCATATATGTATATACAAACAAAAGTTAAAAGGTATATTCATGCATGAAATTAAAACCGTATACATGTTGACAAATGTGAAATATTTTTTTATTAAATTCTTTTAAAAGTTTCAAAATGTATCAATGTATGAATCTGAACATATCGAAGATGATATTTTGAATATACTCATAATCTTTTATCAATGCATGTATTACAATGATTTAAATACATTTAATTGAATATTTAACAATTATAATAAGATGAATGTATGTAAGATATATAAGATGTGAGTATGTATAATAAGATTCCATGGCTCTCAATTTACTTATATATGCATGATCATATGATCATTGTATATATATATATGCATGCATGGTTCTATATATATGCATATAATACATGATTTATATAGAGAAATAAGAAGAAATTAAGAAGAAGACCTTGATATCAGGACGAAGATGGTTATGCCACCTCTCACGACACTGTTTACCAACTCTTCCATTAAGCAACTTAGCAATAAAAGACCATTTCTTAGTCCCATGAAGCTCCACTAATTTCACCAACAATCTGCAGAATCATCAACAAATCTTATACATTTATAACATAAAATCATAAAAAAAAAAGTTGAATTTAATTAATTACCTGTCTTCTTCAGTAGTCCATTGTCCTTTGATGATGTTAGGTTTCTTGATGGGTCTACTTGTCTTCCTCATTTGAAGTCTCTTGCTCCTCTTCTTAGTTTGATCAACCTTCATGAGGGTATGATCTTCATTTGTTGACTTTGGCAGATTGAATCGATTAGAATCAACCAAATTGATGGTTGATTCAGTACCAAAGATGAATCCTTGGTTTTGATCATTTTCCCAATTAGGTTCAAAAGCTGATGAAGGCATGAAACTTTGGTTGTTTCCTTGAAAATATGACTCAAAAGTTTCAGTGCATGGAGAAGGAATGATAGCTCTATGATAAGGAGGAATCATATTTGGATTTTGAATGAAATGATCAGAAGAAGTTGTGTTTGAGATCATCGATGGAAGAGTACTTTCATTAGGTTTATTGATAAGAGAAGATGGTTGAAAATCTTTGAAAGTGAAATTATCATCATACATAACAGCTGCAAGATATGGATAATGCATTTTGATCACTGACTCAATCTCCATTTGATGATAATTACAATGAAAAAACTAAACAAAAAAGAAGAAAATGAGTTGGTGAAGAACACAAAGACTTGAAAGAAATTAAAAGTAAAATTTATAAAAAAGAAGACATTTTGAGAGAAGTAAAGGTAAGTGAAGATTACTAAGAATTTATATATAAATAGAAGATGTTGTGAAGATTAGTGATGAGTTGGCAAAAATCTTAATTTCTTACAGTTGGCAAAAATTTAACCTTTGATTAATTGATAAAGAAAAACAAAAAAAAAAAGAAATTAATATGGAAATAAACCTAAGTAGTCCAAGGGTAAAATGGTCAAATTATATTTGTCATGAAATAATCATGAAGTCGTTATAAGGTAGTTTGTAGTTTTGTAATGTTGCGAAAAATTCTCGAGGATATCTGTGACACGTGTCAAACATGAAAGAAGCATATTTTTTACCAGCCATTCGATCATCTTTTTGTTGTTCTCATGTTAATCTAACGGTTCATATTGTGTTTTAGATCCACAATTTATCTCCAGTGAACTACGTAGGTCCCACAAAGTCCAACTCTAAAACATTGACCAGTAAGTCAAATATGATATATATATATATTGGTAACTATTATACATAAATACATACATCCAAATCATTTACCATAATTAAGTTTTAACATCATCTTTTAAATTTAATTTAATTTACAAAAATAAATATTACATATCTCTAATTTTTAAGAATTTGAAATACTACTATCATTGCTTTTGTAATATTTTGTTGCTATATAAAAAATTATGTTCTGTAAAGTAATATAATTTAAATAATTTGATCTACTTTGTGTGGTTGAAAAAATGAATTTAAGATGTGATATCTAATGGTAAAATAATAATAACTAGATTTTTTTGCAGTTATGGAAATAAATAATATTAAAAAACGGTTGAAGGAAAATGAAAAATATGGAATGAAATCTTTTCTTTAGCAATTTTTTTATAAAAAAAAAAAAAACTCTATATATGGATACATATTTGTAATTACTCAAAATAAAACACATTAGAAGCCAAATGGCAATATTGAATAGAGAATATCAACATGTAACTGAATAATTAATGCACCAAAACAATAGTGAGTGTCATTTGTTGTTGGATTTATGTTAAGAGTTGCAAGTCAATTCACTAGATAGAGAAAATGTGATCACTTTCATATTTTAGTATTTTACAATAACTGGAGAAAGGAGAAGAAAAGGTTAAAGAACCGAATAATCAGGGAATACAAAAGAAGATACAAAAGTTAAGATGTAATTACATACTAATATATCTTCTGATGAGCTTAATAGTGATTTGAAAATGGTGAAGTTATCCTTCCCAAAGGGATCAATGGTCTCATCGGAGGTCTTCATAATTTTTTTTTTGGGTCAACATGGGTCATATTAGACTTTTTATCATCTACACCTATGGTTGGAGAAAAATTGAACCTTTAATATCATAACCATTAGTTAAGTCATTTAAACCACCAGACCAAGAAGATTGACAAGATTGATAGAACTTCATCAATTATTATTTAGCTAAAATTTGAACATAAAATATTCCTTAAGTCAAATTTTATTTGGCACAAATTTAATGCCTTTCTCATTCACAGTTTAAAATTTATGATAAATTTGCTTCAAACAAAAAATATCATTATGTTTTGCAGATGAAAGATACATAATCAGCTCAACGCGTTAAGGCCTAACCAACTGGGCCTAAACGAACATGGCTGATCAAACCACTAGATAGTTCGATTAGATTCAGCCCAAAAATATAAAAATATCTTTTTTAACCCGTATTCATTCAAATTCAATTTTACTATACTCTGTGTTTTCGGAAAAAATATCTAAACCTAATTATATTTATGACAAGTTCACTTAAAACATGTCATTATGATAAGTTTACTTAAATATATCATTATGTTTCATCGGTGAAAATATGGAGTCAGCCCAACCGCATTAAGGTCTGACTAACTAGGCCCATCAAAATACAAAATATACAATTTCAAAACGAGCATATCCGATTGGACTATTAGATAATTCTATTAGATTCTGCCAAAAAAAACCTACCTCTTTGACGCGTATTTATTCAAATTCAGTTTAACTCATTCTAAACCTTTATATATCTATTTTAGTATTTTATAGACTATGTTTTATTTTTCACTAGAGTTTTTTTTTTTTTACTTTTTGTTTCTTCTAAAGAGGATATCCAAGCTTTCTTTTGACAAATTAGGAGAAGATTTCTGAATTTATTTATTTTAATTGAGTTGAGTTTGCCTATGGTTTTCATTTTCTTTCTTGCATGTTTACTTGAATGATGTGTGAGTAGTCCTCTATTTAGGTTTTAAGGAAGATAGATTTCATGAATTGGTTAGATTGATGTTGGTTTATTTAGGAATATGTATAGGTTATTTGGAGAATTTACCTAAATGGCCTTAGGGCACAAAAATGAAGTCAAGGCACATATGCTTGTATTTCGATCATTATAAAAGTAAGTAGTAATTTTAGGATTCATAAGCATCTTAGGAAAAGATGAGAATACCGAGCTCTTCTCAATCTAGTGGTTAGAATGATGCAACTAATGACTCATGCTTTCGGGGTTTAATTCTTCTCCACTACAAGTAGTAGATTAAAAAAAAAATTTTAGGGAGTGAACTATACTATGGATCGAGGTCTGTTGATCTAATTGTTGATTAAAAAAAAAAAACATCTTAGGAGAGAGTAAAATTGAAAAATGAAATGTGTTATTCTAGTCTACCCCAAAATTTAAGTTTAGTTTGGCGTGTGCTCAACATACTCGTCATAAAATTGAAACTAGTGTCTTTTTAGAGAGACTTCGCTTGATTTGCCACGTTTATTAGAATACAATCTCACAATTTGTGATCATGTTTCAAAGATTTTTATGTTATACTTTTTTGTGGTGAGTTCCACTAACCCATTTTTCACCTCATACTAAGATAGGTAAAAGTTAAACTCTTCATATGTGAGACATAGGAGCTGGGATTAACAGCAAGACTATATGTGTCTCTGCGTGTTATACTTCAAGAAAATCTAGTGTGATCAGAACTCAAATACATTTGAAATGTTTGTATATTGAAATCTTTAAAATGAATTCTCATGAGTAAATTATACATATTGAAAAATATAGAGAATTAATTATATAACACACAGTTTAGAAATCCACACACATTCATTATTATAAATAATTATGAGTGATAATAAATCTTGATGAACATGATGAAACCTCCAACCAAGTACAGACAAGTAGTTTTTTTTTTTTTAATTAAGAAAATGAAATAATAGTAAAAATAAATAATTTGATATTTTTAAGTGAAAGAAAAATGGATTGGTCTAAACAACAGATTATATGGAAAGTACATTTGCCGTGTGATACAGACGCAATTAAAAACAAAATTGTGATCTTTGCATGATGTCCACTTGTACATTAATAAACCTTAATTTAAGCAAAAACTTTTCCCTAAATTCGGTACTTTTTTAGTATTTAATGAGAAAAAAATTGAAGAAAATCCATAAGTTCTTCAAACTTTTTACATTGTTTTTAGGTTTACCTGATGCTACACTTGTAATGATTATAATCTTACGTTTCTTATGAGTTGTTAAAGTTCTTTTTGTTTTTATATATTTATATAATTATTGGTTGGGTTTTCTGCAGAATGTCCTTCAAATCACCATTTTTCAATTTTATATTCTGAATATACAAATTCAAGTCATAAATAATATGTAACTGGCTCTCTCTCTCAATGGCGATTTCCGACCTATGTCTCTGATAGTTTCTGCGGTGGTTCAGCTAGGTATTGATGGGGTTCATTTGGTGCAACCGTTTGATAGGGCTCTTTTATTAGATCCTATTTTTTGTTTGATGGTTCTCTAATTTGATGGGTTTCACGGTTTTGATTTATGCGATAGTATTTGGTAGTTTTGTCCGACGAGAGTAGTTTCAGATTCGCTTTTTGGCGGTGTCTTTAAGGATTTCTTGTTGAGGTTCCAGGGCTTTCAACTAGGGTTTAAAGATTCATGTCCTGTTTTTTTGGCTTTGATTTCACCGAGATCTACAGAGAGCTGGTTGTTTTTGTTGATTGGGGGGTCAGCTGCGTTTTCTCTATCTAATGGCGATCTCCAGCTCCTCCTTCTGATGATTCACGCGGTGGTTCGGCAAGGTTTTTCAGGGGTCCATTGGGTTTTCCGAGGGTCTTCAAGGGTCAATGGTTTTCAGGAAGATCTTTTGGGGGATCTGCGGTACAGTCATGGATTCCCGCAGAGGTTTTCTCTCTTCCGATCTTCGGAAATTCTGAGAGGTTTTTTGGTTTCGTCGGGGGATGTTGTGGTTCCTTCATTCTCAGCGATCGATATGATTTTGGCGCAGTTTACTCGGGGGAAAGGTACGTCGATGGGCTTGGCTAATTTTATCAGTAGGGTTTGGGTTTTCACTGCAAGGTTTTGTTTTTCATTGATTGGCTTCAATTTGAGGCATGCGTTGTGGCGTTGGGTTTTTCATCTTAGGATGGATGCATTTGTTTTGGTGAATATTCTCAGGATGTTTATTCAGAGTTGGGGTTTATGTGAGCTATGTTGGATTGTGGTTGTTTACAACTTTTCTTTTTAGTTTTAGTTTGTTGTCTCGAATGGATCTATGGTCTTTTGTTTTCGTCTTAGTCTTTGTTTGTTCTTCATGGTATTAATGCTTTATGGCTACTCATGGTGTAGAGGGTTGGGTGAGTTTTGTAGCTTCATGATTCATGTGATGATTCTTGTTTGGCATAGTCAAAACTTTAATCATGGTTTGGTTATTCGTTGTTGGCTCGTTTAGGATGGTCAAGGGTTTGTGTATGTGGTCTGGATATCTTTATAATTTTTCATCACTCTTTAATGTCTTGTGGGGCTTCTGTAAGAGATGTTCTATTGTTGAAACTTCTAAAGTATGTCTGGTTTGTTTTTGGGAGGTCTGCTGGGATAACAATTGTTGTTTCTTCTGTATTGTGTTTCATTGTGAACTATTGGGGTCGATAGACTAGGAGTTTTGAATCTACTATCACTAAATTTGTTGCTCATTTTAAATTTCAATTAGGGAGCATTCTATTGACGCTTTCTTTCAGGAATCTGGTTATAGTCCTTAATTTTGGTGATAAGGTTTTGAATTTACGATTTCAAGTTCGAATTCAAATTTTAGTTTGGGGTGAGCGATTTCTGCTAGGGCTTCATTGTTATATTTTCTTTATATTCGGCAAGAGGTTTTGGTTTAGTCTTGCAATTCTTCTCTCGATTCTGAGTTTTACTGAGCTTGTTTCTTCTCTTATAATCATGTCTCAAATCAATCTCTCAAGGAAGTTTTTAGGAAGCAAGAGTTCACCAATCCGGGTGCCATTCTTTGATAACTCTGAAATCATCAATGGGTTTCACATCACTTTGATTGGTAGATGTTTCAACCCTTCAAAGCAAAACGTGGGATCCTTGTTGATCATGTTGCCGAAGATCTAGAAAATGAATAAGAGGGTTCATGGCTTGGATATCGGTTTTGGCAAATTTTAGTTCAACTTTGATCACGCAGGGGATCTAGAGGAAGTGCTTCAGATGGGGTGTTTCCACTTTGATTAGTGGATGGTGACGCTGGTTAGGTGTGAGACGTCTCTTGATGTGGTTTTTCCTTCATCCATTATCTTTTGGGTCCAAATGCTTGGTATTCCAGGTCAGTACGGGTCTAAAATTGCTTATTAAGCTATTGGTGAGGCTCTTAGAGGCTGGTGAGGTGCATTCTCATGAGCTGTCTCATACTCCATTGCCTTCAATTGAGGACGAGAAGCAGCTCCAATTCGGATCAGGTGCTTTGAATGGTTCTCCTTTGACTTCATCGAAAACAAGAAAGTCCTTGTGTCCAGAGGAAAGTGATGTTGTGGCTGGTACAGTTTATGTTGATCGAGTGGATTGTGATGTCTTTGTGGGTTCTGATGCATTACCAAATGCAAGTGGTGAGGAATATTCCCTTGATTCTGAATGGTTATGAAGTTCGAAAATGGACTTTGGAATGGCAGATGAACTTTCATCTTCTGAAGGAGTTGGTATTGATCAAGTGGTTTCTCGAATAGAGTGGGCACAAGTGAAGGTTGCGGCTCCACCAATGATAACGCTTCCATCGAAGGTGAAGCGATCATCAGGTAAAAAGGGTGTGAAACCTCCAGGGTCTTTGCAAGGAGTTAGTTCTAAGAAGATGAAGTCATTGGTTTCACCAAGGAGGAAATGGGAAAAGGGTAAAGGAGGCAATCATGGGAAGCAAGGGCTGTCTGCTTAGGGATCTTCTGGAGAGAAGGGGTCTCGAGTGTAGTAGTCTTTGTTTTTAGAAGGCTTAGGTTTTATTTTATTAAGTTTTTTTAAGTTTAATAAGATTCTTAGTTGGAATTGTCAGGGCATTGGTTGCTCTGTTTCTTTTGTTTTTTTGCGTGATATTTGGAAAAATAATAAGCCTTCTTTTATTTTTATTTCTGAAATAAAACAACCTTTAAGTTATATGAAGAATTTAATTGGTTATTTTGGTTATGATGGTTTGATTACTGTGGATCCATCGATTCCAGTGGTGGTTTGGCGTTGATGTTTAATTCTGATTTAAATGTTAAATTAATTTATAAGGATAAAAATATCACAGATATTAGCTTGGATTTTGGGGGGTCCAAATTATATTTGTCTTTTATTTACGGTGCTCCAGTTCGCCAATTTCGAGAACAAGTCTGGGAACGGTTAACTCGTTTTAGGTTGATTCGATCTGGTCCATGGTTGATGATTGGTGATTTTAATGAGTTAATGGGAAATTTTGAAAAGCAAGGCGGTAGATCTCATAGTTTAACGTCTTGTCACCTGTTTCTATCGATGCTTCAAGCTTGTGATATGGTGGATTTCCCTTGTTTAGGTAATTCATGGTCTTAGCGGGGAGTTCGACAATCCGGTATTGTAAGGTATAAGTTTGACAAAGCTTATGGTAATGGAGATTGGCACTCATGATATTCAAATTCTGTTTTATCCTACTTAGATATGATAGGTTCAGATCACAGACCTATATTGTTATATCTTTCTGGTTCACAGAAGCTCCGGCGATTGGGTTTCGTTTTTGACAAACATTGGTTAGGGAGGCCAGGTTTATAGGCTACTATTTCTCGGGGTTGGTCTAGGTATGGTAATCTCCGGAGATGTCGTTTTACTGAAAAAATTAAAAATTATCGTCGAAAACTTTCGAGATGGAAGAAACATAATGTTTTTCTGGGTTAGCGGAGGATAGAGGATTGTAAAAGACGTGAAAAGGAGTTTAAGAATGATGCATTGCGGTCCACAACAGAGGTTCATGCAGGTACGGAGGACCTTCGTTTGACTTATAAGGATGAAAAATTATTCTGGAAGCAAAAGAGTATAAATAAATGGTTGCGTGAAGGGGATGAAAATACTAAATTTTTTCATGCACAAACAAACCAGCGAGGTGCTAGGAATAGGATTTCAGGGCTAATTACTTCAGCGGGTTCTTGGGTAACGAAAGAGGTTGATATTGCAGATGAAGTAATTGGGTATTTTTCTTCGTTGTTTACTTCTTCTATAGGGCTGAATTTGGGTTTGTCATTAGATGGTATTGAGTTTCTCGTTTCTGATGAGTGGAATAGGAGGAACTTTGTTTTTTTTGCTCTTTTTTCTATGAAGTCGAGTAAGGCGTCAGGTCCAGATGGAATGACGACTTTATTTTTTCAAAAATCTTGGGGTGTGGTCAAGGTTGACTTCGTTAAGCTGGTGAATAGTTTTTTGCTTACTGGTAGATTTGAGGATAGCCTTAATAGGACAAATATTTGTTTAGTCCCTAAAATTAGTCGTCCTACGAGGGTGGCTGAGTTTCGGCCCATTAGTCTTTGTAATGTTGGGTATAAGATCATTTCTAAGGTTATGTGTCTCCGGTTGAAGTTGATTCTTCCGTTTTGGTTTCTGAGACTCAACCGAATTTTGAGGCTTATAGGCAGATTACAGATAATGTTATGCTTGCTCAGAAGATGTTTCATGCGCTTTGAACTAATAAATTAGTGAAGGGTAAGTTTATGGCGGTCAAGACAGATATCAGTAAAGCTTATGATAGGATTGAGTGGAATTTTATGGAGGACTTACTTCGTAAGTTGGATTTCAGACCACGTTGGGTTGAATGTATTATGTTCTGTATAAAGTCGGTTAGGTATTATGTTTTAGTCAATGGTGTGGCTCACAGTTCTTTCAAGCCGTCTCGAGGGCTAAGGCAGGGTGATCCTCTTTCTCCGTATATGTTTACTTTATGTACTAAGGCATTAATTGCTAGGCTGAGAGCTGCAATGTTGAATCGGGAGCTAACTGGTATGTCAGTGGCAAAGGACAGCCCTCCGATTTCTCATTTATTATTTGTTGATGATAGTCTTTTCTTTTGTAAGGCGTCTTTTGAGGAAGCTAATGGTTTTCTTAGACTTTTACAGGACTAACAGAGGGTGTCTGGTCAGCAGATAAATTTTGCTAAATAATCTATTAAGTTTGGGCATACTGTTGATCCTCTCGTACGACATCAGGTTCACGATATTTTAGGTATTTCTATTATTGGTGGGATGGGTTCTTATCTAGGGTTACCTGAGGGTTTATGTGGTGCTAAGACAAAGGTTTTTGCTTATGTCCGGGATAAAGTTAATGAGAGGATTAATTCCTGGTCTACCAAGTTTTTATCTAAGGGAGGTAAGGAAGTCTTGATCAAATCTATCTTGGCAACCTTACCGTCTTACGTGATGTCTTATTTCCAGTTGTCGAAGATGGTTACAAAGAAGATAACATCATCAATCGTTGATTTCTAGTGGAAAAATTCTCAGGATTCTAGAGGGGTCCACTGGGTGAAGTGAGAGACTCTTTGTCAGGGGAAGGTTGAAGGTGGTTTAGGTTTTTGGTCAATTGAAGATTTTAATTCAGTTTTTACCAAAACAATTGTGACATCTGTTGGATCACCCTGACTCTCTCTTGGCCCGGGTGTTGAGGGGTAGATATTATAAGGATATGAATCATTTGGCTGTAAGAATGGACTATTCACCCTCTTATGGATGGCGAAGTATATTATTTATGCATGATCTTTGGTCGGCAAGGGTCTGATTGTCTAGATAAGGAACGGGGCTATGACTTCGGTTTGGTGGGATCCATGATTACCAGGTGTTATTCTGTGGGCAGCATCAGGAGAGAGGTCTTGTGTTTATCCGGACTTGACAGTGGATCAACTTATTGATCAACGTTTGAAGTATTAGCGAGAAGTTTTAGTACGGCAATTATGTGATCCTCAGGATGTTACTTTGATTTTAGGGATTGCTATTCCTACACCGGATCAGACGGACCGTCTAAATTGGTATTTCTTGAAATCTAGGCGTTATACAGTTTAGTCAGGATATTGGGTGGTTGCTACTCTTGCAAAAGATTCTTCGTCCAGTTTTGGGCCGGATTTTAAAGACCTTAAAACCCATGTGTGGAAGGTCTGTTGTCCGTCTAAACTTCGTCATTTTATGTAGCAAGCAATCTGGACAATTGGCAGTCAAGGTTCAATTGAGATGTCGCGATATGTCTGGAGATTTACGTTGTTCTCGGTGTGGGATTTCAGATGAATCTATTAATCATGTTCTGTTTGAATATCCACATACGTTGCAAGTTTGAGCTTTATCTCGGGTTCCATTCCTATTGATGTGTTTCTTGGCGGCTCAGTTTATTTTAATCTAGATTATATTTTCTTGTGGACACCTCCGGGGTTGATATTTTATATTTTTCCTAGTTGTTATGGTTCGTTTGGAAGGCGAAGCACGATTTTGTTTTCTCGGGTATTGACAAGGATCCGAGAGAGGTTTTGGGGCATGCAGAGTCTAGTTCCTGGTTTTTGGCCCAGGAAAAACATTGATGGTACAATGTGCTGGAGGGGAGCTTTCGAGCTTCAATGCGTTTATATCTCGTCTGTTATGGGGTTCTCCTGTTTTTCAGGATTTCGGTGCTATGTGGATGGTTCTTGGAAGGTTTTTGATGTCTCGTCTGGTTTGAACTGGTATTGTTTATGCCTATGAAAGAGGAGGGGTCTCCATGGGTGCGCAACGGATTTGTCAAAGCTTGTCTCCTTTGCACTGTGAATTTAAAGCCCTTTTGTGGGCAATGTAGTGTCTTCTTTCTTTGCAGATCCGGGAAGTTGCTTTTAGTACAGATTGTATGGAAGTGATGAAGATTCTTTAGCATCCCGATGATTATCTAGTAGTCATGCCATATATTGAAGAGTATTCAAGATTCAAAAGCATGTTCTCGGTCATCTCTATGTCGTTCATTCCCCGGGTGTTAAATTTCAAAGCAGATTTTTTTGCTAAGGAAGTGAGAGGTTATTCTATACAGCGTGCTTTTGTAAACAATGTGCCAGTTTCCTGGCATTATGTTCTTGATCTTTGATATAAATGAAGTTAAGTTGGAAAAAAAATATGTAACTAGATCATATAAATTAGATTTTAAATTTTACTAAAGTCAATTAGGATTTCTCGTAGTATTGGTATGTTAAATATAATTGCATATTTTTTATTTCAGTTGCGCTAATCTCAACTAATAATCCAAAAATTTGATTGTGCTAAGGCTTGCTTTGCACGTATTTGTGTTGCAGTCAATCTTGCTAAACCTTTGAAAGGAACACTTATCATTAATGGAAAACGATACTCAATTGAGTATGAAGGCCTTTCCTTAATATTCTCTCGTTGTGGTATCTTTGGACATCTTTGTGCTTCTTGCCCGCAAGTGCCTAAGGTTCCTGAAGCAATTACTTCACAACCTACTCCGGATGATGGTTACACGGTGGTTTCGTCGCCATCCCCGGAAGAACTCTACATCGGCAGCTCATGCGCGTTCTACTTCAAGCAATCTCCGATCGTTAACATCACTTCCTCATCGGGATTTGACCAACCAAAAACCCTCGGGTATCCTTCTCTCGAATGTTTTTGTGAAGTTAGTCGAGACGAATACGGTTGCTATGGTTAAGGATTTGTCAGTGGTTGGAGCAGGTAAGGAGAATGTTTCTCCTTCGCAGAAGGATTCGAACAAATCACATATGGTGAAGTCTATGTCTTTGGAGAAAACTCTACCCATAACTCGTGCTACGTTTTCGGCTGGGCCGTGGAAGGGTAAACCCACTAAGAATGGTGAGAGTGCTCGACCTAAACCAAAGTATACAGTTTCTAGACCTTCTAAAGGGTTGTGCTTTGGTTCTCCAAAGGGTGAAGTTGAGTTTATTAAATCTGGTAAAAGACTGCGAGTTGAGTCTGATGATGTTGGTAAGCCTGGTGGTAGCTTCGTCAACAATTCAGCGGTTTTGGATTTGACAACGGCTCCTCCCTTGGTTGCCAAGAATGTTCATGATAATATTGTGATGCCTCCATTAATTTCGGACAAAGAGGACGGTGGTACTATCAGTAATGAAGGTTGTCGTGATGGAAAGTATGGAGGCATGATGTTTATCCCCGGTAGTTCATTTTATCTTCTTGAATATTTTTATGATGAATATTTTATTTTGAAACTATCGGGGGGGCGAATAAACCTAACTTCAGGAGATCGATACGCTACATCTTGAAGAAATTTCACACAGATGTTCTTGCACTTTTTGAGACACACACTGGTAGAGGCAGGGCTCGAGTTATTTGTCAAGGTCTTGGCTTTTCAAATAGCTTTCGCGTTGATGCTGTTGGGCAAAGCGGTGGTCTTTGGCTTCTTTGGCGATCTGAAGTAGGTGAGCTAGAGATAATGAGCTCTTCGGATCAGTACATTCATGCTAAGGTGGTTGCTCAAGAGGAGATCATTCATCTTATTGTGATATATTCTGCTCATGCAGTTCATCG
>WJSH01000537.1:257060-276953 GCA_009757365.2 Lepidium campestre | reverse complement strand
GGGGGGGGGGGGGGGGGGGGTAATGGTTCTCTTTCTCCAGATTCTTTAGAGTTTAGAAGTTTGATTAATAATCTATCTTTGATAGATATGGGTTTTAGAGGCAGCCCTTTTACTTGGAAACGTGGTTGTAGTAAACGAACATATGTCGCAAAACGATTAATCGGGTTCTTTGTTGCCCTTAGTCTCGATTGAAGTGGCACGAGGCAATGGTGACACATCTTCCCTTTCTTTTATCGGATCATTCGCCAATTTATTTGCAGCTATCCCCGACCTTATCTTCTAATCCACGCCATCGCCCTTTCTGGTTTGAGGCGGTATAGTTGAAGCACTCTAGTTTTAGGGAGCTTCTTGGAGTGTCTTGGGATCGTGATCTGCAGACTCCAACTGCTTAGTAACGCTTGCAACAAATCCTTTAAGCGGTGAAATTGTGATGTCTTTGGGGATATCCAACATCGAAAGGACAAGCTCGTTGCGGACTTGAAAGTGATTCAGGATTGGCTTGATGTTGTTTAATCTGATGATTTACTTACGCAAGAAGCTCTTCTTTTGAAAGAGTTTGAGACGGTTCTTGAACAAGAGGAGGTTTTGGTTTCAAAAATCTCGTGAGAAATGGCTTACACAAGGATATCGAAACACTAAGTTCTTTCTCATGTCTACAGTCATTCGCCGTAAATGGAATAAGATTGAAATGTTGAGAGATTCTCATGGTTCTTGGCTTTCAGATCCTCAAGAGTTAGAGATACTTGCTCTCGAATACTATACATGCCTTTATACATTGGAGGGATCCAGTTATGTGGTTAGTACTTTACCTCACACTGGTTCACAAGATAGATTGTCTTGGGGAGGGTCTCTGAATGGGCAGTTCTCGGTGAAGTCAGCCTATCATCTTCTTAAACGTTGTTCGATTTCTGGTCAAGACATGGAGAATTATTTTGATAGAATTTGGAGGTTGAAGACTCCTTGTAAGAGTCTTTCTTTGGCTTGTTTCAAAACATGTCACTATGACTAATCTTGAGAGACGCAGACGTCATCTGAGCGATTCTAGTGTGTGCCTAATTTGCCGAAATGATGTTGAATCCATCCTCCATGTTCTTCGCGACTGTCCCTTCATCCATGGTATCTGGTCACGCCTTGTTCCGCCACAACGACAACAGGTTTTCTTCTCTGCCTCTCTATTTGAATGGTTATTTCAAAACCTTAGGGACTTCGGGGTTGTTGATGGTAATTGTTGGAGCTCCCTCTTTGCTATCACGATATGGTGGGCATGGAATTAGCGGTGTGGGTATGTATTTGGTGCTACATGTGTTTGTCATGATCGAGTTCGATTTATTAAACAGTGGTGCTCGGAGGTGAGACTAGCTTATGAACGGGAACATAGTTCTGATCGTGAACCCTCTCGCATTACTCGACATATTTTGTGGTTAAAGCCTCTAGAGAATTGGGTCAAGCTAAATACGGACGGTGCTTCTAAGGGTAATCCGGGTTTAGCTTCGGCAGGTGGTGTTTTGAGAGATAGTAATGGGTCTTGGCGGGGTGATTTTGCGCTCAATATTGGTGTATGCTCTGCACCGTTAGCTGAACTTTGGGGTGTTTATTATGGCTTTTATATTGCCTGGGAGGCCAAAGTAACACACCTTGAAGTGGAAGGTCATTCAAAGATTGTGGTGGAGTTTCTTATTACGGGGATTCATGATTCTCATCCTCTGTCGTTTCTAGTACATTTGTGCTATGGCTTTATTTCTAAGGAATGGATAGTCAAAATTCATCATGTGTATAGGGAAGCTAATCGTCTTGTCGATAGTTTAGCTAACTATGCCTTTTCTTTACCTTTAGGTTTTCATTATTTTAGCTTAACTGTTACTGAGATCGATTCGATCGTGTTGAATGATTTTTCGAGTCTTTCGTACCCAAGACTGATCGTATATACTTGATTCTTTACTCTTTTTTAATAAAATGGGGACTTGTCCCCTGTTCCACACCAAAAAAAAAAAAACTAATAATCCAAAACACTGCAAGACAAAAAGTAAAAACTCTTAACTACAATCACTAAAAACACTTAGCTCTAGGAAATATTGCAGAACAAACAATGAAATTAGTGGTTTTTCTTTTTATTTTGGACATGAAATCACTATACACAAGCACGTCATTTTAGATGGAAGAATCCATTCGGAACAGGATATCTCGACAAATTCTAAACAAAATTCTTTCATTTGGATTAAGTTATATCGAGAACGGAGAATTTCATTAAAATTCGTATAGATTTCTTGTTGAAATCTCACGTAATTCATCTGTCGAGAGTCTAGTATATTACGACGGTTACACATGGTTTTCGACGGCTGATATATATATTTTATAAATAAATTAAATAATTACAAAACATTTTAAATTACTATAATATAATACAAAAAAAACATGTATATACATTTTACACACAATTTTTACATAAAACTTTACAAATTACAATCTATAACATTTATAATTAGAAAATTATAAACAAAAAAAATTAAATTCTAATACACCAAATAACAACTAGGCCAATATATATGCACAAACGAAATAATCATTTCTTCAATTTTTGAGTCACAGTGAACTGTGTTGGGTTCGATGTAAAATTTCTGGTTCAAATAGAAAAGTCAATATTTTGTTTATCTCGTCTTCACACCATTTCCACTTTCTCGTATTTATTCTATGTTTACTTCTTCTTTGCATTGGAAATCTGTTCGTCATTCACCCATTCAACGTTATCCATCACACCTTTACATGGTATAAAATTAGAATAAATTTTAACAACTTATAAGATTTTTATATCTATATATATAAATATGCCTACAACAATGAATATTTTACAAGTATAAATACTTTATAAATATAAAACTTTAATATTTATAATATTAGAAATTTCTAAACCTAAATTTATTAACTTAACCTAAATCATAAACCATCACCTTGACTTGGAGATTGGCTCTCGTAGACCTAATTGGATTCAGTTTCTCCGATGGACTCCGATGGACTCCTATGGAGATGATAGCCAACACTTGAGCACGACGAAAGAAAACGTGGTGGTTTTCAGTGAAATAAATCCATGAATCGCTGGAGATTGCATGTCGGTTACCCTGAAGACTTGACACATTGTATGCTTGAAGGCATGTAATGTGGCCTCGTGCCAGCTCTTTCTTGTTTTTGGGCTTCGATGTTTTAGTCATTTCCTCTCTTTCTGTGTAAAGCTTATGTGTACTCAAAGCCCATTTTTAAAAAAAATTAATAACATCTAAATGATAAAATAAAACCATCAACTTAACAATTTATTCAAAATTTATTCAAAGTAATAACTTTTTCCCTAAATTCTACACATTAAACTATCAACTTAACAATATAAATTTTATTATACTAAACCAACAACCTAACCAATACTCTATGTCAATTACATTCCTACTACCACTTAATTGATACTAATAGTAATACTAACCATTAATAATAGTAATCTAATATAAGTAAACAAATATATATAAAAATAAACATACATACATATATATACAAACATATATTAAGGAAAAAACAAAACAAAAAAGAAGAGAAGATTACCTGGAGTCGAAGGAGGGAAGGAGAGGTGGAGGCGGAGTGGAAGGAATTTGACGTTTTTAATATATATAAAGAGATTCTCGACGGCTATTTCCATCTAAAAGTTGTCGAAAATAAATTTTGGAAGAAATTAAATTGTTTTTCCAGTTGATCAAATGGTAAAATTTAAAAAGCCTCGACTGCATTGTCACAAATAAGCCATCAAGAATACATTTAGAACAATTTCGATGACGCCTTAATGGTTTACTTTCGTCAAAAAGTCAGAGAAAATTTTGACGGTTATGGATTTTCGATTGAAAAATCTCACGGTTGCCACTTTTGTCGAGATATATAGTAGCTTTCTTATATTAATCCTTTTCTGTCGAGATGGTGGTTTTTTATATTACTTTTTTTTGAGAGAATAATAGTTTTTTAGAAAAAAAAAACTTTTCTTCTCAAATTATTCAAAAATTCATGAAGTACATAAAGTAATTTCCAAAAAAGAAAAAAGAACTAAAATGATATGATACTACAATGAGTAATGACAATCTTTCAAAATTGATAACTAAAAAAATCATTCGTGTCGAGGACAGGTGAGGAAGTGATAGTGTTTTATTTACAAATCATCAAACATCAAGGTTCGATTAAATGCTATTAGGCCAGTTGAAAAAAAAAATTGTTCATATAATATTATTGTTCAAGATTTTTCATAAAACACCCCCTCAAAAATTTGTTTTTTGTCGTCAAGGGTCACAAGCCCAATTTTCATCAAAACGCCTCAATGGGCTGAAGATACAACAAACAGAATGCATAAAATAAAAACATGGCCTAATTCCTAAAAAGGCCCAAGTCTAGAAACTTGTAGCCACGACTACAATATAATCACTGCCACATGTTGGTTCTCTGGACAATTTGACATGCAACCGTCGGGTACGGACTTGAAGCTTCACCGGATGCATCTTACTTTGTGTGTTCTTTATGAGCAGACGAGACTGTTGGATCGAAAATCCATAGTCGTCTTAAATCATTTATGTCAGAGAGATGGTCTTGCAGACACTTCACGCCTTCAAGAACCAACATGCCGATCTCGGACTGCAACCATGATGGTGCTTTCTTTGGCGATTAGTGAAAAATGACGACGAGATTATTCTTAAGATCTAAAACCTGTAGTGAAAAAAGAAAGGCGAAAAAGCGACGGCAGAAAAGGAGAAAACCGGTTTATCACCGGAGGACAACCGGAGAGAAACTTCAAATTTATAATCGGACTAAACCGGAGAATTAAAAACAAAATCTATAAACTATAAACATGTTCTCTCTGAAAGATATAAGATTAGATAAGAGAGATTCGTGGTGGAAGACTCACTGGAAGCGAGAAAGTTTATAAAGAAAAGAGAAAACTTTCGCTCTCTAGTTTCTTTCTAGTTTTCCTCTCAAGAGTTTTGAAAAATAAAAATAAATACGAGTTATTATTACGGTACCTAGTCATTATGATTGTTGGATAAAGGAATTTTCCTAATAATATATTCATATTTAATTAGGGTTAACTTATATATTATAAAGTTATCTTTTTTTTTTTTTTTACAACATATTATAAAGTTATCTTTTAATCTTGTAATGTGGGACTTTGTTTGTTATTCCAACACGAAGGAACATTGTGAATGAGATCTACTGCAACAAATGAAAATCAAACTCTACTGCTGAGTCTACTTTTAAATTATACTTTGATGCTTTTAAATATTTTTTTTGTTATTATTTTCATGAAGTTTTTTTATATTAAAAAAATATTGGATATATGCCAAGATTATCGTAATTTGGTGGCTAAATGTCTTACTTGTTGTTTTTAGCATTACGAATTCGACTCTACGGAGTCGTATCAATTTTACGCGATATTATTTGAGGTTTTATGAAAAGTTTAAGATATATATCGAGTTTTATTGATGTAGTTGACAAAAAAAAGTATGGGTATATGTAATAAATAATTTATTCGATTAAATAAAAGATTAAGGATGGGTTCCAATGCAAAAAATCTATCAATCATAGGCCACAAGTTGGAACATGTGGTTGTACTGTGATTTACATGCAACATCTTATTGGATTCTTCCTTGGCTTTTTCTTATCCATATCATTAAAACATCTTTTAAAATTTCAATAAAATTTGTGAAAATCAAAAATGTCGCCCTAATCTTCCTTGGTAATTGTTGTCTGTATTTGTGGATCAGTTTAACGTGAGACATAACTAAGAAGAAGAAAAAAAGAAGCGAAAAGTATTTGTCTCTTGGGACAAAATCGAAGAGCTCAAAATCGTGGAATTGAGACAAGTATTCGAATCAGAAGACGAAGAATCCATTGAAACTTGAAACATAATTCTCTTTTTTGTGTAATAAAGTGTCGTCCTCTTCGAAGATTTGGGTTTCTACGTGTCAAAGGGAAAGTGGTCGCTATTACAAAAATTGAATTATATTTTATCTAATCACATTCACATGGTATTTTTTTTTTAAATGAATTTATATCAAACTTTTCAGTCTCGTTGTTAAATACAATACTCTAGTGGGTCAGACATCTGAAATTCGACTCCATTTTATTACATATGATAGTTAATAGAAAATTTATAGATAAATTTGGATCATGAATCGGATCTTATCGAACCAATTGTATAATAGATTGCATGGAAACGAAACGTACGAAAACGTGAAAATAAAATTTTTAAATTTTTTAGGAAATGGGTACGTTTTGGAAACGCATATTATATATATATATATATGTATATATATATATATAAATAGATAGATATATATTATAATAAAACATTTTATATAAAATATTAAAATCCAAATCATATAATTTTTTAAAAAAATATACAAATCTACTTAATTAATAGTAACTAGTTTAACAAAAAAACATAAACTTTGACATCAAAGATTTAGAATCTAATTTTCACTTTCATTCAATTTTTGTTAAAAAAATAAAACATATTTTAGGACTTCCTAAATAATTTTTATTGTGTTTACAAAAAAAAAGAAAGTTTTCATATTATGTTTTCAAAACGGAAACAAGTGTTTCCGAAACAGAATCGCGTTTTCATCACGTTTTCAAATCAAGACTTTTAGGAATCGTGTTTCCATTGTGTTTCCAACGAGTTTCCGAAAGTTTCTAATTCTGAAACGTTTTCAAAACGGGAAATGGACTTCAAATAGGGTTTCCATGCAATGTAAATTATTATAGCATGATGTAAGTATTTGATTATTTTTAGATTCTTACGAGTGTCTAGAATCCCATCAAAAAATCACATTTCTTGCAACCACATATGATTATTCATGTTTATTTCTAGAAGCATTAATTTTAATCTTTGGATCAGAAAAGTAATGAAATATCGTGAATATAATACTCCCCGTTCTTGGAGTTTTTATTGTTTTTTAAAGATAAATTTTTTAAGTTTTCAATACAAATTTTATCAATTAACAGTTATGAATTACAAATTTTAAAAATGTTAATTGAGTTTACTGAATTATTATTGGTGTAGAGTTATAAAAAATTGTGTAATACGAAAAAACATACATTTATAAGTATTAAATATTTTTCTTAATATATGTGAAAATTTTATAAAATTTATTTTTGTGAAACAGAGGGAGTATTTAATTATTGAGAATTTGATTTGATTACTCTTCTCTGAGTACCCGTAGATGCATCTAATAGCAAGAAAATCTAAATTTATATGAATTTCGGAAATTAATTAGGATTTTAGTATGTAAATTTCTGGTTATAAATAAATTAGAAAAATGTCTTTGGTCAAGTGATTGAGTGTCAGATATGTTGTTTTCTCCATCTGAGTTCAAGGGAGTCATTTTTGCCATACATAATATTGTTAGGGGTTTAAAAGTTTGAGAAATCGGCTATGGATTAAACATTATCGATCTAATTGTTGACAAAAAAAAATTAAAAGTTATGATCCTATATCAATACATTTCTTAGAAAATAATTACTCTAAAAGCTCTAGAAATTATTTAGAACTCTTATGAATCAAACTCTTAATTAGTTTCTTTTGTTAAGCTAAAAACTAAATTGGTTTAATGGGATCACAAAGTCACATGCGTATGTTGTTCCTTATCTAAAGGTCCCCACAAACAGATCTAATTGGTTATACTTTGCACACTTAAAGCCACTCATATAAATGAAGCTTAAGCCACTTGACACTGCCATTATACCCCATGAGCTTTGTTTTTTTCCATTTAAAGACTTCCATTAAATCTTCTATGACATAACATAACATCAAAGTAAGACGCTTTTGCCCTTTTAAGACATTTGCTTACTGTCATGGTTGAGAAGACTCCACGTTTTCAGCTTTTGCTTCTTGTATGATTCTTCTTCTCCACGCGCCTCTTTACACCGACTCTGAGTTTGTAAATTAAACTATTTTAATTTCTTTCTCTTTTTTCCATGAATAAAATTTTTTCTAAAAATTTGTTTATCAGCATAAAATTTATCGTATTGAAAACATAAGACACGAGTTCTTTTCAGTCTAGTGATAGATAATCAAGCTAATGATTCAGACATCTGAGGTTCGATCCCTCTCCACTACACTTTGATAGATTATAAAGAAATTTTAGTGAGTGTACTTTAAGATGTGGGTCGAGACTTATCGATACAAAAAAATAAAAATATCTATAAGATTTGTTTTTGGAATTTAGAGAAAAAAAAAACTAAAAATTCTCAAATAGACAAAATAACATGTATTTTCTATGAATTCTCCAAAAAATATTTTTGAACAGAATAAGACTAAATAAGTCATGAAATATTTTGTGACTAAATTAGAAAGTTACACAAAAAAAATTCTAAAAATCCACATAAAATGCATGAAAAATGACTAAATAGTCACGGAAAAAATTAGTCATGAAACCCATAAAAATTAAGATTTTGGTGGGAACTTCGAAATTATTAAAAAAAAAACTAATTTTCAAAAACTAATGAAACTTAAATATGAATACTAGTCAAAAGCGATAAAAAAAATTCTAATAATAATAGAAAAATCATGAAAAAAAAAGTCATTCTGAAAAAGTAAAAAGATTTAAAAAATTCATTAACTGTGAACTCGGATCCAAAAAAAAATTAAACAACATTACATGCCGAAATTTGGGATTGACTGAGATTTTTAATAGTATATTTATTCTGAAATGTTCACACATTTGAAATCCAATTTCAGAAACTTCTAGTTTATTGATATAATTTACTAGTTAGTGTTGTAATTTTTGGTATTGTAATTTTGTAAAATTTTGAAATTTCTATGTTTCAACTTTTGTGAACTAAAATAAGCTTGTAATAATTTGTTAATTTGACAATTAATAAGGATTTTTAGAGAAAGTGCATATAACGCGCTTAAGAGAGAAGTAATTAAGAAAAGAGTGCTTTTAACTTAATAAAATGGTAGCCACAAATAATGAGTTTTCTAAAAAATGGATTAAGAGTAGAATAAACTTTTGAATGATATGCCAACTCAAGTGCTCTTTCTAATATGGAAATTAGATAACAATGCTTTAATGAGTAGGTTTTCGATCAATCAGAGTTCTAGTTGTAAATCTTAAGACATTAATATTTGTTTTAGTTTTTTGTAAACCAAAAGGTTTTGGATTAAAACATTCAATCATACTTTAAAAATTTTAGCTGTCAACTCTTTTTTTCAAACACACAAATCTTTATCGTTGGGGGAGCCATAGTTTACTAACGTTGGAAATCTCCTATCTTTTACTTTTTCACTTTGTCTTGTATCTTCTCTTTCTTCTTCTTTTTACTCGCTTCTGAAGTGGTCACCACACGTTGTAATTTGGCTGGTATGAGCTTCCTAAAAGTTGTAATTTGGAGATGCTCGTTATACCGGTCAAGCATAGGTCTATTGACTAATGTAGCTCTCCTTGTTTGAATTTCAGGATTTAAACTTTCATTTTGAAACCACTACGACCTTATGTGATCAAAAGTAGATAGAAACACAACAAAGAATAGAGAAAGCAATATATATATATATATATATATACAAGAATATTATGGGAGTTCCTCCCATGTACACTTGTTTTACGTCGCTACTTTACGGTGTGTACCGCTTATTAGGCGGTCGTAGGCTCATAAAGTAAAGATCATACATCCTTCATCTCAAATCGAATCGAAATCTTAATGGTTAATTGCATAGACTCCCTAGTATCAAATTGATACATAAATCAATTAACTTATTGTGCACATAATGTCAATGCATCACTTTAGGATCGAATCCACAAGAACTCTAGAATTAGGAACAATAAGATACAAAAATTCTATCTAATCTAAAGCAACATATGATTTGGCTTTTATCTAGTTCCTAACAAGAACTAAAAAATTACAGAACGAAACAAGACCAAAGATAAAACAAGACTACTACTGAAACTAGATAAAACAAGATAAAATCAGAAACTAAGGAAACAATATGAATAGCTGACAAACAAAGCAATGAGTCAATAGCCTAGCAACTGGATTAGGGGATTGCCAACTAACCAATGATGCAAGATCAAACAATAAACACACTCCTATAACATGAATCACTAATCAAGATTATGGCATTAATCACTTTTTTAATTATTCAATCAAGCTAAACTCTCATTTGCTAATCAGATGATCAATAAGCATTAACTAACAAATCCATTAATCACTTTAACATCAAGTCATCAACTCTTATTGGGTTGGGAAGAAAGAAAAACTTATCTAGGTTTAATTAAGCATTTTATCAAACACTTTTTGGGCAATAAAAGTACTATGTTCTAGACTTGATTGATAAATGGCATATTCTTTATCCTATCGTTGAGCGACCAAAATTTAAGCATTAAAAACAAAAACACAATAGAGAAGAATAATAGTGGTCAGTGCAACTACATATACGGCAAATGCTGATGTCGCTAAAAAATATAGCGACAATTAAAATGGTTGCATCAACTATATTATACGGTGTCCCCTATATAATTTTCAATAATTATACCTAAAGTTAGTTACATTATTAAGGCGGTGATGGTTGGTAGAGCGATCTTGTGCACACCTCAACGGTCTAGAGGTCACTATGAGCTTCAAGAGACTTTGTGCATCTCCCAGCGGTATCTAGCAGCGGTCTAGAGGTCGGTGTGAGCTTCCAGTGATTTGGTGCACCTCCCAACGATATCCAACAATAATCCAAAGATCGGTTTGAACTTCCATAAACTCATACTATTCTACGAATATATGTCATTATTTTTTTACTAGTAAAGAGATTGTATCTTTTTTTTTGTCAACATTATAATTTTCATTATAGTAGAGAATAAGTCAATTGGGTGGCAAAAAGTTTACAAATGATGAAACTTTAGAGAGCTTCCTAACACTTCAGGCAAGAAGATCAACTTTGTAATTTAAAGTTCTAAGAATAAAAGTAAGAACCAAGCTAGGAAATAGACTCTTGAGGCGTGTGAAGTTTTCGAGGTAATGGCTGAAAGTTGGCCACTTGTCTGGGGATGCCACCATTTTTAATACTTTTGAACAATCTATAGCAATCACCATCTATATTATCCTCAACGAAATCAGGCAAGACATTGCCCATAAAATTACTTTAGACTCAGAGTGAAGAGATGAAAGCCTCCTCCTAATTCCACGGGCTCTCATGCATAAGCCTCCTCCTAAAATAACTATTGGATATGAAAATAATACATAAAAATAACCAAAAAAAATTAATATGGTATTCTTTTTTTTTACTGAAACTATAGTAAAAGAACCTACTGTTCTAATATTACAACATTGGAATACATAAAGCTGATGGAAGACAAACATACCCCCGGAAGCATAACACAAAAGAGAGAAACTAAAGTCCAAACAAGGAAAACTTTTAAAATGGGCTCCAAAAAAGACTAAGGTATGAACCTATAAACATAACCCAAGATAATGGTACCCCGAAACCGAAGCCTAAAGAAACCGCCAAGCAACACAAAACTTGAACAAATGAAAAAACCTCTTATGGTGAATGATTGTACCTTAAGAATGAATCATGGGATTACACCGGTGAGAATGAATCTCACATGATTCTCAGATATAGTAAAGTCGAAATTGAACTGAGTAGTCGATAGATGACGCCTCGATAGAACCCTTGAGAAGAAAAGACCTCGAACAAGTCTTTGAAGTACAGATAAAGAGCAAATCAAAATTATATACAAAAAAATCGAACTCAAACGAACAGTACACCCGATCGAACTGGAGAAAAAGTCTAAAAATTAATATGGTATTCATAACGACATGTTTTGATTTGCTTGATCTTAAAAGTAAAAGTTGGTTTTTAACAATAACTTTTGTGTGTGTGTGTTAGGAATTAGTCACTTTTTATAATAAAGGAATTAGTCACTATTCATTTAAGATAAGTGGATTTTATATTGGTTTAAGATTAGAGTGAATTAACTTTTAAAGTGTCAAAATCTTCGTGAATGTCGCCATCTTTGTACTTTCTTTGTCCTCTTCTTAATTTGTCTATTAATAAAGTATAACTTCAGTTACTTTAATTAATTAAATTAACTAACGTCATTATTTGTTAAAGGTAATCTACTAATGTACTTTAATTGACTTGAGATTTCTTTATTAGAGATGCTCTACAAAAGCACATAACTATATCTATCATTCAGTTGTTAAAAAACAAAGTACATAGCGAATTTATTCTACCAATTAAATTACCATCAAATCATTTTTTGGTCAACGATGATATGAATGATTTGGATGTTGACTAGTGAAACGACACAAAGTCTTATCTTGAAAATTTAGAATGTCGAGGCGTTTGTGGTGACTATACGGAAGAAATAGATTGTGACTGTACAAGTACAAAACGAACCGAAGCGAACCAATCTAAACAAAATTGAAATCCCGGTTTAAAAGTCAAGCTAAGACTCAATTTAGCTCAATTGTTTTTTTTCTAAATTAGATAGTCAGAACAAATTATACATAAATTAATGATTTTTATATAATTAATTAAGTCAAGATTAATATGGAGACTTACAAATTTTATTTGAATCTATCTTAAAGATTGAGACTTAAGTGGTCCCATTTTCGGTTCAATAGCAAAAACATTATATCATTTAACCAAATGATTTTTTCGTAATTTTTACGTGGTAATATCATGTTAGAATTCCAATAAAAGTATGAAATATGTAAAAATATTTAGTACTAGAACATAACAAAACAAAATTATTTAGTTTATAAAAATATAGCGTCTAATAGAAATGGACCGATAATCTACACTAACAAGATGATCAATGATCACTATTATTCATTCTAACAAAATTAATGTCTTGATTTCAATTTATAATATAAGGTAAAAGTTATTTTGTTTTTTATAAACAATTGGATCGACAAAATTTGACTCATACCCAAAATCTTCGTAAAACTTCAAATAATATAATGCCAGAATTACACGACTCAATTGAATCAAACTTTCGTTTTGATAGACGATAAAAGTGGATTAACCACTTGTTTGGTTAAAAACATGAAAGTTATATATCCGTGGCATTTAGTATTTACTAGCTTGGACAAGAAATTTTGTCTCATTACTCACACCTTCTTTTGTTTTTGTTTGGGAAAGAAATATCTGAACATCTTACACTGTAAAAAAGCCCAAAGAAAGCCTCCTCTCTACAGATTTTAAAGTCTTTTTTCTCTGTTTTATATTAAATCAAAAACTTTAATAACTATACAGAGGAAGTTTTTACAAATTAACGTTTATGTAAATTTAATTATATATGATATACATGATACATCTAAGGAGATATATATATTATAAAATACTTTTAAAAATTGTAAGTGTTCGACAAACTTTCGTATCCGTAGAAATTGTCGACTTCTTCTGAATTACTCTCGATGGTAAAAAAGAAATACTCTTGAAAATAAGTAATCATAGTATGTATGTAAAACTATATGTCAATGCATGCATGTATGTTTGCATCATCCATGCATAATCCATCATATATTTAACATATATATGTATATAAATGACATGGATGAACTAAACCATTTTATTATAAATAGTTAGGTTTTGTTTTGAAAATATTATATATATGCAATAGTCCCCATGTGTTATTAGTATAGTATCTAAAATAAAATAAAAAGCCTAATAGGGAAAAAATAATTAAATGATTAATTAAATAATTAATTAAGAGTTTAAGATTAATTAAGGTTCACTAATCACGCGGTGAATTTAGGCTCTATAAAAGCAATAGCTCACCTTCCACAAACTTCAATATCAACTACAATACCACAAAACCTTCTCTCTTATACAACTCTATATCTCACTCTTTTTTTTATATTCCTCTCTCTTTATATAGCTAAAATCTCTATATATAAATTATATAAAAACTCGATCAAATCTTGTATATAAAATAATAAATCAAGAATTAAAAAATTAAAAATGGATAAAAGAGGAGGAAGTGGATCATCAGGAGGAGAAGCAGAAGTAAGAAAAGGACCATGGACGATGGAAGAAGATCTTATTCTTATCAATTATATTGCCAATCATGGTGATGGTGTTTGGAACTCTCTTGCTAAATCTGCAGGTTCGATTTTTCAATTTTTATTTGAATTCTTTAATTATTATACCTTTTTTTTTGTATGTTAGCAAATTAGGGTTTCGTCATAACATGCAGATCAGGTATATATATATATATATTAATTATACGACAAACAATATTTTATTTTCATTTCGTTTCTCCTATGTATAGATCTATATATATATATATATATATCATATACATCATATATTCATATTTATAACTTCATTTCTTATATATATAAAAAACGTATAGATGCTCTATTATATTCGTCAAATCTTAAAACAGGAATATATTACATGTTTAATAGATCTAAGTACGATTAAGATTATTATTAAAAATTCATATTAAAAAAGAATATATTACATGTTTTCAAAAAAAAACTAATTTTAAGTATATACCCTGGTGTTCATTATAACTATTTACAACATAGTATTATTAAACATCATATCATTTTCTTTTTTTTACAAAGAAATTTCCGTTAGAGTTCTTTAAACATACAAACAATTTATTATAAATCTTCAATATGTAGTATAATTAGTTATATAAGATGATGATTTACAAGTATGGATTAAATATAAAATTAATGAGTTCATAACTAATGTAGAAATTTTTTTAAAATGGAGACAAAAAGAAAGAAATTATATATGAACAGAAATTTTAATTACATAATATGATAAACACTTGTAGTGATATATAAATGATATAAAACTCAATCGTATATAACAAATCCAAGTAATTTGTATATAATTACAAAAGCGTAAAAAAAATGTAATTTGTTTAAGTGGGACCTCTAATTTTTGATGGATAATTGTGGCCCTGCATAGTAATAAACTAAAATTAATAAATAAAATTATACAAATACATCTATAATAATAATAATTCTATACCTTCATATATATATATATATATATATATATGTACATATATAGTTGCTAATTATAATGTTATATACTATAATTATGTGTGTATATATAATGTAATTGATTTTAACAATTGATTAAATATATGAATGTATAGGTTTAAAACGCACCGGAAAAAGTTGCCGACTCCGGTGGCTGAACTATCTCCGCCCTGACGTACGACGGGGAAATATAACGCCGGAGGAACAACTTATCATCATGGAACTTCATGCTAAGTGGGGAAACAGGTTTGTTTTAAAAAAAAAAAAACTAAATATTTATATAAATCTTCATACACAATGTGTAACGAAATAAGAAAGTCAAAATCTTAAAACATTGAATCATTTATATAGTCTTCTTGAAGCTATAAGCCACGTAGATCCTTTGAAAAGACAATAAAGCAACACATTTGGTGACTAAAGCCAAGAAGCGTTTATTATCCTTTGTCATAACTTCGATCCAAGGTTGTTCTTAGTTCTACGTTGGTAAGAAGATTTTTTTGCACGTGATCTAATTTCTTAGCCACTAACATTTAACCTCGTGCTTGAACTCAATTTCAACATTCAAAACTCGTGCTTATTTCTCTGAATTTCATGGCTGTAATTTTTTTATTTTCTTATAAATTTTTTTATAAAGATTATATATATATGGATGTATGTTTTTATAAATTCGTGATTGTATGTTTTTATAAACTCATGTGTCAAAATTATTGAAGTAATTTTCCACGTTCCTTGAAGATATTTTTGTTTTTGTTAAAGATTTCTTGAAGATATATACATTCACGGCTTTAATTATTTCTTTCTTTATATATTTTATTCGAATGCTATTTTATTTGTTTTATATGTATAGAAATAGAGCTGGAATATATGACCCCAAATGCAAGGTACAATATTCTCTAATTCAACAAATTAAATGGTATTTTTTCTTAATTAGTAATTGCAAATTTAGTTATATTTTATCATCAAATTAGTGTAGTTACATTTTAATTAATTATTATGTATTTGATTTTTTGAAACTTTATCACAGAAAGAGCCATATAATTAATATTCATTTTAAATATTTTCATAGTTTTTGTTTTTGTTTTCATAGTTTTTTCATTCAACGTTTCAGTTTAAAAAAAAAATTTGGTTTTAGTTTTAGTTATTTTCTTTGTTTTTAAACTAGTTTCATTTTTTTATCTCAAGAATTTTATTGACAGCTAACCTTTTAATCCTAAAAGTACACACTTTACAAATAATATTAGAAAAAAAGTAACGCTTATAACAAAAAGAATAAATTATAAAATTTTGTAATAAAAACGAAAATCAAGAAAATGAAAAAATCCAAACATTGTACATATAATAATAGTACAAAACTAAAAAGCCTAAAACTGAAATAGACGTAAACCTTAATTTATTTGGATTTATCTAAACGTACTTACTTTGGTCCTATGAAAATCTCATTAAACCTTTAACCCCACAAACAATCATTACCTCATCATAATAAAACTTACCCTAATTAATAGTTTAATAATAATGTTTTTCTACTAATCAATTAACTCCTAATTGTGTAATTAGGTGGTCAAAAATCGCCAAACATCTTCCAGGAAGAACCGACAACGAGATCAAAAACTTTTGGAGGACAAGAATCCAAAAATACATCAAACAAACTGATGTAACAACAACAACATCATCTGTTGGATCTCATCACAGCTCAGAGATCAATGATCAAGCTGCAACTACATCAAGTCATAATCTCTTTTGTACACAAGATCAAACAATGGAGACTTATTCACCTACAACAACACCTTATCATCAACATCAACACACCAATCTAGATTTCAACTATGGCAATTACTCGGCCGCGGCCGCGGCCGCAGCAACTACGACTACAGATTATCCAATACCGATGACTGTTGATGATCAAGCCGGTGAAAATTATTGGGGAATGGATGATATTTGGTCATCAATGCAATTACTTAATGGTAATTGAGAGATTGGATATGAAGAAGATAAAAAAAGATGAAATATTAATTGAGTAATATAATATATAATTATATATTATAAATGATTTTTAGGAGTACTATTATTAGTACGTGACATGTATATGTTTTTGCCTCGTGGTAGAGGTTTGGGGATATAATTAATATATAATGTTATTTATCTAAATTTTCTTGATACATATTTGGATAATTTACTGAAACCCATGTTATACGTAAATAAAACTGTTGAAGGGGTCATATATATTTAAAATATTTTTCGGACATCTTTGTATTATTTAAATAAATGTTCGTTCAATGTATTTTATGTGAAAATCAGTTTGATTTCATCTACTATGATTATATCAATGCTGATAAAATATTTGTTATTTACTCAGTTTCTAGAAGTTTTTACATATATTACAAACATCTAGAATTTTTATGTTACACCAATGCAAATGATCGACAAAGCTCGATACATGGCTTAAACTATTTTTAAAACCTCTATTAGCTATCATATGTTGTGTGGGTGGAATCGAATTGTAGATTTCTGAACCACTAACTGGAGTAGATTGGAAAAAGTTTGGCGTACTTTTTTCTTTTTTAACTAATCGAAATAATAAATTATTAAAACAGATTTTTTTCTCTAATCTAAAAACCATAGTATATACAAAGAATCTACCGTATTAAACTACATTAATCCATTAACCAATTGCTCTATAATTACATCTGAATTTATAATTAACATATTCATATAATATATACACAATTTTTGTTGTGGAACTTAAAAACAGAGGAAGATGTCAAAACAGAGCAATAGTAATATAAAGAAAAATCAGAGCAAATCATTTAAGCATATAGTGAAATAGAGAAACACCTTCAATGTTGATCCATATAAATATGCAAACACATACATAGAAGTTAGGCATGTATGTATACATATACATGTGGATCGATGTATGTACATATCACATGACGTACTCATTCATCATAAAACATAATGTGACCTAATCTCACCAATCATGACAAGACACGTATCAAATGGAAGCTAAAAATAGAAATTATGGGTACAAGTTCACGTTGCTCTTATTCAACAATTTTTATCCATTTTTAGGCATCGCCATTCAACATATAGAAATCGACGTGAGCCTAACTCTCCTAACCAAAACCACAACCTTTGAGATGAAGATCAAATAAGTAATTTCAATAAAGAAAGAAAAAACTATATAATAATATATATTAATTTGTACTTAAAACCAATATGGGACTAAATATGAGTTTAAATACTATTTGAGCCGCAATATTATGTAGATTGATATGATTGTATAAGACAAGAATAGTCAACTATGTGACATTAATTTGTAGAAATGTGTGAGAAAGTCATAATATCCAATATCGAAAGTTGGGATTACTGTAATTTAATATATGTGATAAATGGTTGATTTATTTATTGTCATTTAGTTTTAAGTTATAAACTCACCTTTCTTATCATAGTATTATAGTCTAATATTGATCCGACATATATGTATGATGCGTCTTGTTGTGTATTTCGATATACACATTGAAATGTATACCCGTTTTTCTTTTCTTTGTTGATTCATCTCCCATTAGCATGGCTTAGGTCGAAAGGGCTCTCTTGCTTCCTGACCTTTGGTCGAGAAGTGTGTTTTTTTAAGTAGATCGGGTTATCTCTTCTCATATAGCATGTTTCAGTCATATTCAAAGCAGATTATCTTCATGCTCAATCAGTTAGATTCTATCATATATATATATCTCGAGGACATGTTTGAAAATGATAATATCTCACATCGGAAATTGGAATTACTCTATATATGGACCAATTCACTTATTACCAATTAGTTTTGAGTTGGAAATCGGTTTTTTATATAAAAGTGTGTATATTTATTTAAGTTTTGTATAAAATTGGGTAGAATAATTGGATAATATTGGGACATGATGTTAGGTTGAGAAGTGAATAAGCACTATACAGAGACGGCAAAAGCATTAAAAAGCTTTACCGAACTTTTATAAACTTTAGTCTTTAGGAAACGACACACATTGTCCCAATGAAGCATGTGTAGAGGATAAATCCAAGCTCCACTTTCTCTTCTCTATGCATTGGCTAAAATAGGAATTATTCATTTTTTCAATTATTATTATTGTTTAATGAGAGAACAATTGATCTTAGAATATGAAAAGATTCAAGTTTTGAAATATGCTTTGATATTTTAATAATATAGTATCTTTATTACACATATGCTGCATGATACATTATAATTTTCTTGTACATATTAATGTAGAAAATTAAACTACTCGCATTATATGCTTATATTATAGAGTTCTATATCAACTTATAAATACGAATATTCGAAATGGAAAATGGAATTGAGGCACATGTTAAATTATTTAATTAGGCCAACGTTTTTATCATGTGGGAATTGTCGACTTCCCATGTGAATAATAAAGGAAAAATCACATGGCAGGTCGGTCACAAACATACAAGCTAGTGGTTTATATTTTTTTACAAAATAAATAAACGTGCAAAACTTGGATTTTTTATCTTCTCTTATTTTTAGTATTTGCTTGTAAATTGTTCTAGGTTTATGCCTTAGCTGTACATTCTATTTTTAGTAAAAATCAATCTCTTCCCGTCTCGATGATTTTGACATATTTTTATTGAGTTAATGTTGTTGAAATCGGCTCATATCTATCTAAGAATATTTTGATTATTATCATTTATCAAGTTACTAAATTAGATACTTTTGTTACTAATGATTGAATCTGTATTAAGAAAAGAAAAATTTAATTGGTTAATACTATTATTAGTTGTGTCGAGACTTTTTTTTTTTTGGTAAAAAATGTTAAAGATATTATATCATTTTTTGTTTTTGATAGAAGTTACAAAAATACATGAGAAGAT